>APFE030573524.1:0-36337 GCA_000404065.3 Pinus taeda | reverse complement strand
ATATATATATACAAGTCTTGGCGCTGGCCTTAATTGAAGGGTTGACCTTTGAAAATTTGGAGCTAAAAATAAACTGAATAATAGAATTGAACCAACCCATATGTGGAAACCCTAGGTTGACCTCCATTGTTTTGAAGCAGACATATTAATATCAGAATTATGAAGCTAATTTGAAGCATTATTTGGGTTGATCTATGTCATTATGGATGGTGATGGGTGTCTGAATTTTTTTTGAACATGATTTGGACTATGAAGACCCTCATATCCACCTTTCTAGGGAAGTTTAGAGTGTTTTGATTTCCTTTTATGGATGATTCAAGGTGTATACTTGAGGGATCAATGGAAGCAGGGTTTTGCTTCAGGGTTGTGTGTCCACTTTTTAAGGTTCAATTAAGACAAGTTTGGTGAATAAAAAGGAGCCCTTGGGGCTGTTGGAGTTGCTGACGTACATTGGGATGGTACATGAGGGTTGTCACTTGTGTGATCAGCTGGAAGGAATATCCACATTGGAAGTAATGACAGAGTATATGTTTGGGGATCTTGTCCACCTTGGAAGAGGACCTTTGGGCTGTGTTACCCACCATTTTGTGGGTGATATCCCTAGAATAATTTTTTTCTCAAAGATGGTCCTCAGCTAGTAGCCAGCGGACCCTTGCAACCCCTAGCCAGCTCAAGCCATCGATGTGGTCCCTCGCCCATCTGCCATGATTTTATGTTTGAAGGTGGGCCTCCTGAACCTAAAGGTATGCCTTGTCATTTCGTAATTGAGTATTGTAGTTTGCTTATCATGGACACTTCTGGGCATGGATTAATGGGGGGATTCAGTAGAAAGAATGGGCTAGGTTTGTGCTCCCGTCCCATAGAACCCTTTTGGATATTAACCTTAGATTCTAGACCCGTGGGATCTCTTTTACTGACCATTTGGCTTTAGGGATGGTATTTCACAGGGAACATTGATTTTGGTTGCTAGGTCTTGCTCTCTTATTCGCTTATATTACCCCCTTTCCACTCATTATTACACCATTCATCATTTCTCATACCTGGGTCCACATTCCTACACTGGGTCCACATAGGGTTAGCTCACCCCTTTCCCTTGCCTTCGCCTTGGGGCAAGCCTAGAATGATCCCACGAAGGTTGATGCAACTAAAATAAAGATAAAAGAATATTTGGCTACATTCAATAGGAAATTGTACCACAAAATGCAAAATATGACCAAGACAAACACATTTATCACATGGGCAAAAGCCAATACATGAGCTCTACCCCATCATCATGGGCATCACCCTAGTTTCTACAAGTTCTTTGAACCTCCTTCATCATATAGGAATCCATGATAGTCCCAACCCCTGGTGGAAAATCAACCGCCCTACCTTTAAAGGGGTTATTCACTATTATATCTTATACATCATGCTCTTAGCCCTTGAGCCACGAGTAGTTAATCAAAGAAATCACAAAACGGAAAAAGGAATATAAAGAAGGGTGGAAAAATCAAGGTCAAGGCACCTCATGTACCACGATTGCTCCCTCCTATACATTATAAACCCAAGTGTGGGCTTCCCTCTTATTAGCTACCCTTGTACCCCAGCATGTGACCTAGGGCTAATCCTTTTCATCCCCTACTTCATTCACTTATCTGTCACATGCCACCGCCTTTTGAAGGATGTACCTTGAATATCTTATCCCATTTAGAAGCAGAAACCACCTAATAGGATTATTGGTTAACCCCATTTGGAGTTTAGGCGACATTGGCACATCCCGAAGCCTATTATGGAAGGGCGTCCCATTATGAAGTGTCCACCTGTGGTCCATGATTGGTAAGCTCATTTACTCTATTTCTCTAATGACTTGTTGTACTGGAAGGCTAGGGGATGCATTGGATCTTATGCAGGATTGCAAATGGTCTCCATCTTGGGTTTGGTCTCCCTATACAGGTTCTTAATCCTCCAGAGGGCCACATTGGTACATGTAAGGTGTGCGTTGACAGCCATGGGCCTCCACAACAGCAAATAACACTTCATGGATCCCCACAACCATTCAAAGATTGCTCGTGGTTTACTTATTGGATAAGGAAGATGCACCTGATCCATCATGCCCAGTTGGCCCCAGATTTGCACCATACACTTGGCAGATGATCCAGGATTTGCACAATGATGTGGCATCACCTACACCATCATCCTAGCCCTCGCAGGTGATCTACATGCATCTTCAATTTGTTTGGAGATCTATGAGGACACTTGTGTGCCCCCACATGTCCACTGCTTTTAAAGGTCCTACTCTTCATTATGGCATCCATGGACCTCATTAGGCCTCTTAGAGGGCCCTACGACATGCATAGATTATTATTTGACCTCTTGAGAGGCTTATTCTTTCATTTATGAGCTAGTTTGGTGGGCTTGTCACTGAAAGTTGAATTATTAGAACATTATTTTATTTTTAGGGCTTATGTAGGCCACGAAGGTTAATTCAAACTCCTAATTTGTGTATAAATACAGGTGATATGAGTTCATTTTCTCATCATCACTTTGGATTAGATCTCTTTTCTCTCTTGAGAATTTTGCACTTTTACTTAGAGGATGAATTGGAGCTTTATGGATGAATTTTGATGTGTGGATTTGGATTATCTTGTCTTGGAGCTTCTCTATTTTCAAAATGTGGATGGTTGGATATGTTATATTACATGTAAGTACATGCTTTTAATGATCTTCTTGTTTTACTTTGTCATATACATTGGATTTGGATTTTCACTATTTTTAGGGCTGACTGTTGCTTGCATTTACTACTTAAATTGTGGAATTTTGTCTCTATATAACATCTCTCAATGTATGGGCCATGTAATGTGAATGAAATCTCCTAGGGGTAATTCTATCAATGAATTTATCTTGATAATCCATCACCTTTTGCACCTCGAAGTATAGAAGCTGCAAAACTGCTTCTCTTTAACCTAGAAGGCTAGCAAATTAGCATTGAGGCCTCCTTGACTTGGAATCAAAGCTCCTCACTCACATTCATCATAGATTCCATTTTCCCAAGACTAAGGCACTGATATACCAAAAGGTGGTCACCTAAAATCATACCCTTTCACCTTTTCCTAGGTCTAGCCAAAGTGGGTCACCTAGGGCATCATTTTCCTGGAAAACTATCCCTCCAAAAAGTTTGATCTCCTAGCCTCTCCTACGATGTTGTCTCCTCAAGACCTCCCCCAAATTTGAGGCCATTCCGGCAATGGAGTTGTGAGAAACTCCAAGCCCTAGCTCTGAGATCAAACTTTGTCCTAGCATCCTCGAGGCTAGTGCCTCATAAGATCAATTCAACACCTTTGATCCTTCCCCCACCTTGTCTAGGGTAAGAACATCATTGGTTTCCATATTCTTTCCTCCTATCTTAGATTAGGTCCACCTAGTCCTATCTGGTCCCATTCCTTTGAAAAGATAATTCTTCAAGAACCATTTGGAATACCAATTTCAATAAGGATTTTAGAGATTGGGAAATTCTTTCACGACTCATATCCCCTAAACCTAACCCTCAAATCCTCTCATTCCTCTCCTAAAGACATTGTACCTTCCTTAGAAAGGAAGCAAGCTCTATCCTTCAACGTCTTCTAGAAGGGGAATCATTTGGGTCACTCCACATCCACTCATTGATTTCTCCTTCATTAGTGACTCCATAATATATTGGATCTCCTCCCATCAGTGGAAGTCCATAAATAGTAGGAAGCCTTAGCCGAGGTGACAGTGGGCTAAGTCTCCATTTGTTTCCCTTGGCCTAGTAATTGCCCTTTAGGGATCCCGTTTAGGTCCCCTGCTAGTTTGGGGGGTAATAGGTTGTATGCAAATTTAGAATCGCTTTGGGTAGCAAAGTGGAAGACACATGCAGTCTTGGAGCCAACATATCCATTTTGAAAGGGGCTATGGGTTATCTTGTTGGACACAATTTGGGAGGTTGATGGACCTCTATGTGATTTGAGTGACCTTTCAAAGGGCTTTAAGGATGGAAAACCCATATTGAAGATCAGCTTTGTACCATGAAAAGGTGCCCAATTTGAATATGGTTTCTTTCACCACAATATAACCTATCTTGGATGATGTTTTGGGCATTGGTGGGATTGTGCACCCATGCTTAAAGGTGACTAAGGTGTGATGGATCACAGGTTTAAAAGCTTGTGGAATAAGGTGTGTTGTTGAAGGGCCTTTGGAGGCTGGATGTTGCCCCAGAGCCACTCTCTTTCCTTTCATTTAACTAGAAGGGCCATCTTTTGGGGGCTTCTGCCCATAGATTTTGTGCATGTGGCTTTGAAAGCCCCAGTTTCTAATATCTTAAATTAATTAATTTGTAGATAAGGTTTTGGGCTTAGGCTACTTTAGGGGATTCTAACTCAGAAAATTGTTATCTTGTTATGAGGGAAGTTCAACGCCTCTTCTATAAATAGAGGTGCAATTTCTCTCATATTTTCATGAAGTTTTGGGGGAGAAATCCCATAGCAATTTGAAATTTCTGAAATTTTCCTTCTAAGTTTTGGCTTTGGATATTTCAAGCAAGACGATTTGTCTTGGGGAAGATATGTTTTGAATAAAGGAACTTTTGTTCGGATTGATGAAGTGATGCTTGGATGAATATTGATGTTTTATTGCAAGTATTATCTTCAATTTTGCATGAAATTACTGAAATATGGGTTTGTCATGTGCCATATTAAAAATTGAAAGATCTTTTTATGAACTCTTATTTTTGGCTATGCAAAATTTGTCTCAAAATATCCATCAAGGAAACTATCTTTAGCATTCCTTGACCTTAAGTCCCCTAGTTGGGAAGGTCACTAGGGTTAAGAATGAGAAGTTATCTTTATCTCTCTCCCACTCCATCCAAGGTCTTCAGCAAATGACTTGCTTATATTTTGACTCCATATGCCTAGAAATTGATTAATGAACCAAGGCACTGGTCCCCCATTCTCCATCATTTTATTTTTTGTAAATCATTAAATTTGGAATAACATGTGTTTGGGAATCTATTTGAGCATTCTACAAAGCCTACCATGATCCAACAATTCTTTAACCTCGCTACTTCATCCCACCTAGATCCATACTTTATTAAAGATTGTTCTAGGTTGTACAAAAAATTCAAGCTCCTTTGACAAGCCATTTGACCTAAAATCTCTTAGTCCAAGGAAGCCTCCCTGGTGGAGACAACATTTCCCCACAAAACAACAAGGGAATTCACTATTAAAGTGGCAGTGGTAATGGATCCCATTCTTTCTAGAGATTTGGTATAGCCAGTACTAGGGTGCTATATTTTGCCATAATATGTATACAAAAGAAGACATCCATGAACTCGTGCAAGCGCATGAGACTAGTGATAAGGGTCTCTGATATGCCAATGTCATGAAGCAATCTAAAGAGGTCATCCTTGGAACTAAGTCAAAAGCTTTCAGAAAGTCTAGAGAGCAGTAAGAGACTTTCAAAGAGTGGTGTCTCACCTCCTTAATGATGGCCTTAAGGATGAAAATATGGTCAATAATCTCATGCACAAGACAAAAACCTGCCTACCTTCTAGCCCTCAAGTGACGTCTCTCAAAATAATCTGGTACCATTAAATGAAGGGTTATAACATAGAGCTTGGAGAAAATGTGCCCCACCATGATCATCCTGTAAATGTTCAGACCAATTCTAAACATTAAGTTGTGTATCAGGTGAATGGTGTGGTGGGACTATCTCTATGAGAACTGTTAGTTTTTATAGCATCAGAAGTGTTCTAATCTCAAAACTTTGTTGAGAGGATAAAATGCAGGAGTTCTACAAAACCCTGAAATTGTTTCTGGAAATTTCACCTAGAGACACTTCCAGAGTCTAACTTAAGAAAATTTAAATTGACTATCATTTAATTTTTTTCCTAAGTCTAACTTAAGAAAATTGGTTAATTAATAGTAATTAAGTGAGAAATGTGTGAATTATCTAGGAACTGAAACGGATCGACTCGGAGATGATATCAGCGATCCATTAACTTTCAATCTTGGCATTGGAATCCCAACTAGAGATTATAAGAATTGGTTCATGGGTAGACGAAGGACACAGCAGTGTAGATAGCTCAAATTCCTAGGTAGCTCAAATTCCTAGTAGATGGAGTGATTTAGTAGTGGATATCGAGCTAGTGGGTGAGTTGTAGGTGGCAAGAGAGGTCAACGGTCTTTGGAGGAAGGATTTCCAGTTCCGGAGGGTAACTTGCAGAGAAGCAAAGATAGCCACAAAGAGGTTGTGCAATAGCCTCTAGGAGGCAATTCGATTTGTAGATTCAAGATATCGTTTCGTAGTTCTGGAAGTAGGAAAAATTCGCAGAAGCTGGGAGAGACACTTCCAGAGTCAGTGGGAGACTGGAGAGGAAACTCAAAGAGAGATCCAGGTAGTACAAATTTGTGCCTGCACAGAGGGTGATGCAAGGCATTTCATGGAGGGGTTTCTAGGGCCAGTTTCAATGCCAGATTGCTCATGGGGTGAGCAAAATTTCCTTGCAAATTTTTTTGCCAGTACTTTCTCTGTAGAATTCCCATTTTCTGGCATTCAGTTTTGTTAAATTTGGAAATTACAACCAAACATCATTTTGGGCAACTCTTATGAGGTAGCAGATATTTTCTTGGATTCCTCTTTCCGAGAGTTGTAGGATTGATCTAAAGATCATCCCATTCTAACATTTAAAAATGAAGTTATGAATTTATTTTGATTATGGACAAATTGTCAAGGTCGGCCAACCATCAAATTAGCCTCCTCCAGCATTCAACGTTGCATAGAAATACAAGGTGCCTCCTCCTCATTTTGGCATCTCATCTCATTCATCTTTCTCCCTCATCTTGATTGGGTACGAATTTCTGGGCCTCTCTCTCCACACATGCGAAAGGAAGAATGTCTTTTCTAGTTGTTACGTTGACCAGATTTGACTAAAATTTTAGGAGGCCGAAATTTCAAGAGGTTGATTTTGACCAACGTTGACCCTATTTGACTTCAATTTTTTGAGGAAGAGTCTTGTTTGGGCAGGCCGTTGTTCTGGGGACAAAAACTGAGGCAATTTGACCCTTGCGTTGACTAGCGTTGACTTCCCTAATTCAAGTTGTTGCGTTGACTTTTGTTGACCAGATTTGACTAGTTATTTTCAGACTATTTTGGGCTGCATTATCTCGTTGTTGGAGGCTGAGTTGACCAAGGTTGACCGAACTGTTTTGGAAGTCAATTTCAGCCCTGTTAACCAACATTGACTTTCTGGTTAGGGCTTTCTGTTTCTATTGTTTTAACTGATCCATTTGGGCAAGTGTATATTGTAAATTGTACTCTATCTCTGTGCTGAACTTTTGAAGAATTATAAGAAGAATTGATCAAGGGTTTCCCCACATTGGGGTTTGTCCCTGGTTAGTGCCATATCTTGTGTCCTCTTGTGTTGGCTTGTCTTCTACTGTTATTGTTCTTGTTCTATTTGCATTTTACTATCATGTTGATGTGATTGCTATACTGGATATGATATCGGGCTAATAAAGAGAATTGAAGTAAAATTTCTCTACGCATAGAACATACCATTGTTATCCTAAAATTGACATGGTATCAGAGCTGAGGTGAAGACAAAGCCCAAGCAAGAGTGAAGAGCAATCACTAAGAGGAGCTATCACTGATCAAGGACAAGTCTCAATGGCCTACACATCCTTCTTCAAGTTTGATGATAAGCTTCATGATAAGTCTGATTATCATGCATGGAAGATGTCTCTTGATTTGACTTTATAAGAGAAAGATGTCATGGATTATGTGTAGGAAAAGATTCTGGAACCTCCTTCAAATGCACCGGTTGTTGCTAAGACAAAGTACAAGAATGGTGAAGTCAAAGCCAAGAAGATCATGAGGGATTCTATTCATAAGAAATGAAAATCAAATTTGTTTCTTCAAGAACAAGATGAAGGATATAAAGAAGGGAAAAGGTGAGGATATTCAATCCTACTTCATAAGGATTACCAATGATCTTCTTTCAATTGGTGAAGCTATTTTTGATAGGGAGCTCACTCTCATTTCCCTTGGAGGTCTTCCTCCTGAATGGCATGTGTTCAACACTATTATTCTCAATAACGACAGAGTTCTAGGTTTTAAAGAATTGTTGACTAGATGTTCTCAAGAAGAAAAAAGGATGATGGAATTGGAGATGCCTTCGAATAGGAATAATCCTACCGCATTCTCCGCTCATGCCAAGAGGAAGAACAATGCAAGTTCAAAGAAGCAAAGTCAAGGAAGACTGGGATTCAAAAATGGAAGGAAGGGAAGATGCTTCATTTGCAAGTTTGGTCACTATGGGAGTGTCCAAATAGAAGGGACACATCTCATGATGATGATCACAATCATTCCAGGGGAAACAACAACAATCAAAGGAATGGCAGGTTCAAGAACAAAGGGAAAAGGAATGCTTCCGCTGCTCAACTTGGAAATGATCGAGCTTCTAAAAGAACAAGAAACTCTAGGTATGATGAGTCTAATGTTGTAAATTCTAAGCAAAAGGAATTTTATCTTATATATACCCTCTCTACTGCCTCTCCTCCAAATACTTTGGGAAATTGGTTGATTGATAGTGGTGCCTCAAGGCACTTCACCAGGTACAAGGGAGCTCTTTCAAATCTGATAGAGAAGGATGCAAATTTGGAAATTATCCTTGGACACAATGCCACCTATCCCGTGATGGGAGTTGGGACTATTACCCTTCAATTGAATCAAGGTAACATTGTTCATCTTCAAGAAGTACTATATGTACCTAATCTAAAGAAGAATAAAGTGTCTATCTCGGCGATGGAAAACAAAAGATTCAAGGTGGCATTCATCGATGGAAAGGTACATGTGTGGAAAATAAATTTCAAAGAAGCATTTACTCTTGGATTCAAGGTTGACAATTTATATCAAGTTGGAGGAAGTCCACTAGGAGCCATATCTTGTGACACATCTCTTCAATTTGAACTATGGCACCGGAGGTTTGTGTTCATTTTTTGTAGCATCATATGTGCTCTAGCCATGAAAATTGGTGGAGAGGTTAAGACAAATGATATCTCCAAGACCCAGAAATCGTTTGGGAAGATTCCACCCAGATGGAGAGATATTAAAATAATTAATATTTTTAATAAGACCATAAGTCTAAACTTAGTTAAAGTAAAATATTAATGTGTATTAATATAATATGGGTGAAAAAGTTCTAAATAATGAGGATCAAGCCAGATCTAATCTTAGCCGTTGATTAGGGACTTAATCTTGAGCGTTGAATCATTAACAGGAAAAGTATAAGAGGAGACTTGAGGGTCAGTTAGAGACACACCAAGACACCAAGAGAGATCAATGAGTTCGATTTCATGGGGCGAGGTTTGCTGAGGAAATCAAACAAGTGATCAGTTGCAGTGAGGGGAAGCTCGGCAAGAGGCTGAGGAATACATATCAAAGAGGTAACAGAGTGCCGAAAGAGGCAGCACAAGGCCTAGGAAGGCTAACGCAGAGGCAACAAGGATTGATGCAGAGGCTAAGGAGGCCAGCACAGAGGATGCAAAGGGCCAAAGGAGCTGACGCAAAGGCCGTAGAGGCTAACGTAGTTGACGCAGAGGGCTTTAGAGGATGCGTTGAGGTGATCCAGTGGGACAGACTAAGAGTTGATTGGATGACGCAGAGCTAAAGAGGGTGGCGCAGTCCCTAAGAGGGTGACGCAATTCCAGAGAGTGCGTGGAGCAACTTTTGTTGTCCAGCACAAGGAATAACCGAAGTTGTTGTGGGATCGTTCATCCAGTTGCTAATCAACCAGAATATCTGTCTCTGGATAGAGGTATTGATGCCAAGGATATTCTCTGAAGGGTGAGCCATTTCTGACACCCTAGTTGTATTCAGAATCTGCTTAATAATAAAACCCTCTATATGTTGCACCATTTTTTCCGCATTGGATTTTTCCAGGGACGATTGTCCAAAAATAACGGTGCCCCTTGTGTTGTCTCAGTTTATTTCAATTGTTGATCTGTATGTTTGTGAAAGTTGCAATTGTGTTTATTTCAATGTTATATTATTAAATAACTTGTTAATGTAAATAACAAGTAGGAGATAATAAACTAGATATTGCAGTAGGGGTTTCTGATGTGTTAGATTCAGGAATTTCCATAGTTTTCTCATCTTCACTATAAGGCTCTACTCGATGCAAGGAAGATGGTTACAGGTATGCCCGAATTCAAAATAGAGCATGAAGGTGTATGTCAGGGATGTGCTGAGGGAAAACATACAAGGGGACCATTCCCCTCAAGTGATAGCAAGACCACAGACATTTTGCAATTGGTTCATTATGATCTATCTGGTATGTTGCCAGTGACATCATTAGGAGGATATTTATATTATGTTGTCTTTGTCGATGACTTCTCTCGCAAAATTCGGATATATTTCTTGAAGAAGAAGGACGAAATATTCTCATGGTTCCATGCCTTCAAAACCTTGGTGGAAAATAAAATAGGGAAGAACATCAAGATATTGAGGATCGATAATGGAACCAAGTATGAGTCAAATGAATAAAATGACTATAGCAGGGAAGATGGCATTAAGAGGGAGACGACTACTGCATATACTCTTGAGAAAAATGGTGTTGCTGAAAGGAAAAATCATTCCATTATAGAAGCCACTTGTGCCATGCTCCATGATCAAAGACTTTCAAAGTTCCTATGAGGAGAAGCTACTTACACTGTTGTGTACATTCAAAATCGATACCCTCATCAAGAATTGGAATCCAAAACTCCCAAAGAAGTTTTCACTGGTAAGAAACCTAATGTTTCTCATTTTAGAATTTTTGGTAGTCCCATATACTTTCATGTGCCGAAACAAAAGAGAAGTAAATTGGAGGCATCTAGGAAGAAAGAAACTTTTGTGGGCTATAGTGAAACGTCGAAGGCATGTAGAATCTATGTGCCTGGTCAAAGAGAAGTAGAGTTGAGTCATGATGTCACCTTCGATGAGGATGCTGCCATAAGGAATATTAGCAACCTTCCTATTCCAAGGAAGGAAAAACAAGCAGATGCAAGAAATCAGGGAGATTCACAAGATGAGCCGATGCCCGATGTTGAAGAACTAATCGATCCCATTGATCCTCCTCCTCATGAGCCCTCCTCCTCCAAAAGGAGACCCTCGTGGCTAAGAAAAACTCTCAAAGATGACAAGAGACATGTTGCACCGAGGGGGACATTTCGTGAAGGCAAGAATCCTAATAGGTACCAAGGGTACTTAACTGTTATGAGCACCATTATTCAATTTGAACCTTGCTCAACCGAAGAAGCTGTGAAGCAACAAGTATGGAAGGATGTTATCAACGAAGAGTACGAGTCAATTATGAACAATGATGTCTAGGATGTGGTCCCTAGACCCAAGATAAATTTGTTGTCACCTCTAAATGGCTCTACAAGATCAAGCATGGTGCTGATGGAAGTGCTAAGAAGTTCAAGGCTAGATTCGTTGCTCAAGGCTTCTATCCAAGGGAAGGTGTAGATTATGATGAGATATTTGCACCTGTTGCTCACTACACCACCATCTGTTCGATTATAGCCCTTGCTACCTCGCAACGATGGAATATACACCAGATGGATGTCAAGACTGCCTTCTTGCATGGTTCACTTAAGGAGGAAGTCTATGTGGAACAACCTGAGAGGTTTGAAGTTCAAGATCGTCAGACACATGTATGCAGGTTGAAGAAAGCCCTCTATGGGTTGAAGCAAGCACTCCGGGCTTGGTATGAGAGGATCGATAGCTATCTAATGAAGCTAGGATTTACAAGAAGTGAAGTTGATCCGAACCTTTACTTTAAGGTTGAGAATGATAGGCCTCTCATCTTGGTGCTCTATGTGGACGATCTCTTTCTGACAGGTGCAGACCCTCTTATTCTTCAATGTAAGAGAGAGTTGGCTTCCAAATTTGATATGAAGGACCTAGGAATGATGCATTACTTCCTAGGGTTGGAGGTCTGGCAAAAGCCAGGGGATATTTTCCTTTTATGTTGTGAAGCTACTTGAAAGATTTGGGATGGTGGAATGCAAGTTCATGACTACTCTAATGGAACTTAGCTTCAAGAAGTTATGTGAAAGTGTTGTTGGGCTCGATTTGGGAAATCCTTCTAAGTATCGTCAACTCATAGGGGCCCTGATGTTCTTGGTGAACTCTTGTCTAGAGATGTGTTTTGCAATGAACACATTGAGTCAGTTTATGGTCAATCCTCATCATATACATTGGATTGCTGCCAAGAATCTCTTGATATATCTCTGGGGCACAATCACTTATGGACTGAGATACACTACCAGGAATGTGAGGCTCCATGGTTATTTTGACGCAGATTGGGCTGGCAGTGTGGTGGATCGCAAAAGCACATCAGGATGTTGCTTCTATCTGGGTTCTGCTTCAATATCATGGATGAGCAGGAAGCAGAATTCGGTTGCTTTAAGAACCACTGAGGCTGAATACATTGTTGCTAGTTTGGCTTCCTGTGACACTATCTGGTTGAGGAAGCTCTTTAGTGAGATGTTTGGACATGTGTTAGATACTACCGTAAACTTCTATGACAACCAGAGTGGGATTAGTCTTTCTGAGAATCTCATGTTTCATGATCGCTCCAAACATATTGATATCAGGTACCATTTTATCCAGGATGTGGTACAGCGGGGAGCAATAAGGCTCCATCATATTGGGACCGATAATAAAGTCATCGATATTCTTACGAAGCCCCTCGAGAAGGTCAAATTCTTAACCTTTCGTGAATGACTTGGAGTCGTGGAGAGACCCTCTTATGAGGGTCCTGTATGAGATGGATAGTGAGCTCTGGGAGCTCCGAGGGGCTTCGGGTACTTCTCGGAGCGATAAGCGACCATAGGGTGACTCACCCTCCCCTAGTGGTGCGCTGTGTACAGGGTGAATGGTTCACCTTCCCCTGTGATACCCCATGGTGGCATATGCATAGGCTGAGTGGTTCACCCTCCCCTATGGCATATGAGCAGGATGAATGGTTCACCTTTTCCTGTCGGCACATCCTACCCATGCAGTTTTGGACTCATGGGAAGTACCTCTCATCTAGCCAACGAGTAGGGAAATGAAGATAGGGACCATAGTACTACTGATGGATGCATCGTGTACTACCGTAATCCATATGCTAGGATGTTGATATTGATCTAAGATCAATGGAAACTAACTACAAGTTAGTTAAAAGTGGTATGAGACACTCTCTGTTGTTGGAGACTGACTTCGGGTCAGTGGAGAATGGTATGATACATTCTCGATCATTTATTATTTCTTCATGGTTCAACAGAGCAGAGAAGAGCAGAGCAGTGCAGTGACAAGGATGGTACAGATTGTCAGATAGTTTGGCAAGTGATGTTCTCCCTAGTTGAGAGGGAGTGTTAAATTTAGCAACTAGGGCCAAACATCACTTTGGATAGCTCTTATGAGGTAGCTGATATTTTGCTTGGATTCCTCTTTCCGAGAGGTGTAGGATTGATCTAAAGATCATCCCATTCTGACATGTACAAATGAAGTTATGAATTTATTTTGATTATGAACAAATTGTCAAGGTTGGCCAGCGATCAAATTAGCCCCCTCCAACCTTCAACGTTGCATATAAATACAAGGTACCTCCTCCTCATTTTGGCATCTCATCTAATTCATCTTTCTCTCTCTCATCTTGATTGGGTACGGATTTCTGGGCCTCTCTCTCCCCACACATGAGAAAGGACGACTATCTTTTCTAGTTGTTGCGTTGACCAGATTTGACCGAAATTTCAAGAGGCCGAAATTTCAAGAGGTTGAATTTGACTAGCATTGACCCTATTTGACTTCAGTTTTGTGAGGGAGACTTTTATTTCGGCAAGCCATTGTTATGGGCACAAAAACTGAGGAAATTTGACCCCTGCGTTGATGAGCATTGACTTCCCTAATTCAAGTTGTTGCATTGACTTTTGTTGACCAGATTTGATTAGTTATTTTCGAACTGTTTTGGGCTACATTATCTCTCTGTTGGAGGCCAAGTTGACCAAGGTTGACCAAGCTTTTTTGGAGGTCAATTTCAGCCTTGTTAACCAACGTTGACTTTCTGGTTAGGGCTTTCTGTTTCTGTTGTTTTCACTGATTAGTTTGGGCAAGTGTATATTGTAAATTGTACTCTCTCTTTCTCTTTGTTGAACTTTTGAAGAATTATAAGAAGAATTGATCAAGGGTTTCCCCACATTGGGGTTTGTCCTTGGCTAGTGCCATATCTTGTGTCCTCTTCTGTTGGCTTGTCTTCTACTATTATTGTTTATGTTTTATCTGTATTTTATTATCATGTTGATGTGATTGCTATTTTGGATATGATATTGGGCTAATAAAGAAAATTGAAGTAAAATTTGTCTAAGCATAGAACATACCATTGTTATCCTAAAATTAACAAGTTTGTACTCAGATTTTTTGCTGCATATAATAATTAAAACCCTCAACTATTGCATCATTTTTCCCACATTGGGTTTTTCCGATGACTTTTGTCCAAAAATAACGGTGTCATTTTATGTGTGTGCTAGCATTTCTCAGTTCTTATTTTTGCTTCCGCAATATTTTATTTGGTGAAAAAATTGTAGTTTGAATATTTCCTTATCTTGTTGTAAACCAAATATATTGCATAATTAATTTATCAGTTAGAAGAAATATTTCCAGTTGTCGTATTTCAAGGAATTTTCACATGGTATTAGATCATATTTGACGGATAGGAAGCTCAGAGGCGGAAGAGAGAAAATTTCATTGCTCAGAGGGAGAAGCATGCTGAAATTTTTTGGACTGCACAGTGCCTAGCCAGGAAGTGCGAATCGCTGGACAAAGAGTTCAATTTTCAGTTGCAGGGTGGAAGAAAAAAATCGACTTGTCCATAAAAGAGATTCCAGCAGGCAGAGGGAGC
The DNA here is from genome assembly GCA_000404065.3 of Pinus taeda. Classification (NCBI taxonomy): domain Eukaryota; kingdom Viridiplantae; phylum Streptophyta; class Pinopsida; order Pinales; family Pinaceae; genus Pinus; species Pinus taeda. The sequence continues at coordinate 21,420 of APFE030573524.1, read as the reverse complement.
AGCAACTCAGTATTTTCACAGAGCAGATTTCTTGTCTAGACACAAAGAGTTTTACAGCAATTTGCAGTTGCAAAATTAGTGCCAGAAGGAAGAGAAAGTGCACACACATAAGGATATTTCTCTCAGAGGGTTTCCAGTTTAGAAATCCAATATTTCTAGTAGCGCCAAGCAGATCTTCTCACTCCATAAGGGAGTGCAAATAGCATAGCTAGAAGTCAAGCATGTGAAAGGGATATTTCCATCCCATGTCGAGTTTTTGCAGAGATGGCCACCATCGGGCTTACAGATCAAGACATGTTGGAAGGAGCGTTCAACTATATCATCTAGAAGGTCGGGATGTTATTCCTGTTGGATGAGCTTGGTCTAAAAATGTATGCAAAAAATGTTGTGGCAGAACCTAATGATGTTGATCAGCAAAAAGAATTCAAGAAGGAGACGACCAAGACGAAGTAGATGATCTTGGATGGAGTTCGGAACATATAGTCTCAAATATATCAGGCAAGAACACTACTAAAGAGACGTGGGATTCTGTCTCAGGGCTATATCAGAATCCTTCCGAGCAATAGAATATGTTCTTGAAAATAAAGCAAAGGAACACGAGGATGAAAAAGGGTGAAGACCTTGATCCCTTTCTCACCAGACTTCAGGATATCTGGGATGAGCTAGCAGCGGTAGGAGAGATGCCTCCACCTACAGAAATGTTGAGTTTATCCCTCAACAGTGTCACTGAGAATTGGGAGAATTTCGTCCAAAGTACTCTAGGATGAGATATGTTGCTTGGATGGGATCAGATGTTAGCCCTCAATGACTATCCCGACTTCAAGATATCTGGGATGATCTAGCAGTTGTAGGAGAGATGCCTCAACCTACAGAAACGCTGAGGTTAGCCCTCACTAGTGTCACTGAGGATTGGGATAATTTCGTCCAAAGTATTCTAGGATGAGATGTGTTTCCTAGGTGATCTTGCTCAGGAGGAGATGAGACAAGCACTAGTAAAGAGCTCCAACAATGACAGTAGCAGCAAGGGATCAAAGGGTGAAAAAGAGGAAGACAATATGGGCCTTGCATCAAAGGTAAAGAAAAAGGTCCTAGTCAGGGACAAGGCTCACAAGGAGAGAAGAAGAAGAAGGATCTGTCAACGATCGAGTGCTTCAGGTGTGGCGAGTTTGGCCACTACAATACTTATTGTCCTTGGAGGAAAAAGGAAAAGAAAGAGAAGAAGGATCAAGCGACAACACCAATAGAGACAAATGAACATTCCTCTAGGCTAGAGGAAGATTTCGCCATTTTTGCAGCTATACCTCTAGGCGTGAGGTGGGGTAATGTGGAGCTCTAGTCCCAAAGTTGAGAAAAAGGTTTGAGTAGGGTCCATTGACGTAAACATTCGATGGTGTTTTCTCATGGATCATTACCTTGCTATAGGGGCCGACAATATTCAGTAGCAGGAGGATCAATGTCATTTGGTGTAGTCATTTCTAGAGTGATAGTCGCAGACTAGTTGCAATCATAGCAAGGAAGTGTTGATAGCAATGCAGGAAGCACATTACAAAATCAATAGAAGTGCAATTTTCCCAGTAGACAGTGCAGAAGTTAGTAGTAGTCAGAGACTCAGGAGACAGTTGCAACACAGAGACATAGTTGATTCAGTATTTTGGATGCTTCTCAGTTAGTATAGTTGCAGTGGCAGCAACAACAGTTGAGAGGGAGTGTTAGTTGGGTTGCAGTGCAGATGCAGAGTTGAAAGTAGTACAACAATTGCAACGTCAAAGTTGCACAGTGGTTGATCAATAGTGGCAAGCAACTATATTTGTCGGACATCAGCAACATGTATAGAGGATGATGTAGAAACATGGTGTTGTAGCAATAGTGCAACACTTGAACACCTTCCTCGCTAAGAGGGGTTGTTAGTTTTGGTAGCATCAAAGGTGTTCTAGTCTCGAAACTTTGTGGAGAGGCTAAAACACAGGAGTTCTCGAAAACCAATAAATTGTTTCTAGAAATTCCACATACAGATGGCTCAATTAAATTTTTTCCTGAGTCTAATTTAAGAAAATTGGTTAATTAATAGTGATTAATTGAGAAAGATGTGAACTATTTAGAAACTCACACAAATCGACTTGGATGCAATCTCAACCATCGATTAAGTTTTAATCCTAGTTGTTGGAGTCCAAGAAGAGGCCAATGGGTAGATGGAGGACACACTAGTGCAAATACTCAATTCCCTAGGCAATTCAAATTCCCAATAGCAAGAGTGATTCAATAGTGGAGATTGAGCCAGTGGGTGAGTTGCAAGTGGTAAGAGGTTAGCAATATCCAAAAGAAGGATTTTTAGGTCTAGAGAGTAGCTTGCAGAGAGGCAAAGAAAGCCAAAAAGAGGTTGTGCAAGGGCTACGCAGTAGCCTCATGGAAGCAATTCGATTTGTAGATTTGGGAGGTTGTTTCAGAGTTCTGGAGGTAGGAAAAATTTGTAGAGGCTAGAAGAGACACTTCCAAAGTCAGTGGAAAACTAGATAGGCAGCTAAGAGAGAGATCAAGGCAATACGAATTTTTGCCTGCGCAAAGGGTGACGCACAACATTTCATGGAGGTGTTTCTAAGGCCAGTTTCAGTGCCAGATTGTTGGTGGGGTCAGGAAAATTTCCTCACAAAATTTTTTCCAGTATTTTCTCTGCAGGATTGTTAGTTTTCGGCATCTAGTTTATACTCGGATTTTCCGCTACATATAATAATAAAAGACCTCAGTTGTTGCATCGATTTTCCCACATTGGGTGTTTCTAGGGACATTTGTCCAAAAGTAACATTGTCATTTTTATGTGTGTGTTTGTGATATCATTTCTCGTTTCCTATTTTTGCTTCCATATTATTTTATTTGGTGAAGAAATTGCAATGTGAATATTTCGCTATTTCACTGTAAACAAAATAAACTACATAATTAATTTATTAGTTAGAAGAAATATTTCTAGTTGCTACATTTCAAGGAATTTTCACAAGAATCTTAAGCAACCAACATGATTCATAAATTAGCAATGTAATCCATAGAAAATGAATACCATATTTAAAGAATTCTACCTAAAGTGTTCAATTCCCGCATACCCTACCTAATATCTATATAGAAAAACAAGAAGTTGTAGGATGGGGAGCAGGAGACAATAACCTAAGCTACCCAACAAATTCATATATCATGGTCGTATGGGTGAAAAGGGATGGGGGATCAAGGTCTATAGGAAGGCATGAGTAGCAAGGGAGAGTGAAAAGGGGCATTGTCCAGTTCATGTCTCCTTTAGAAAATGAAGATACATTTCTTGTAGAAAAGGGGGAAATAGTAGGATTTTTGTAACCAAGAGTAGGAAGCAAGATCATGCAAGAAGGTATGGTGGAGCTCCCTGTAGTGGATTTTGCACTCCTCATCATACCAGTAGCTTAAAGGATACAATTTAGAATTGGGAGACAAGGAGGTAGATCTAGTGACATGGGGATAAGAGATAATGATCAATTCCCAGATGATTGAGGAGAGCGTATCATATTTGGATGAAACTAACTCAAGAGACGAGAAATGGGAGAGGGGAGGGAGGAACTAGTGAAGGTGGAAAGAATAAGAATCTAAATCCCCATCATTGAACAATATGGTGGTTAAAGGTGGACACTGAGGGACATGAAGTAGTAGCTAGGGGGATGTGAAAGGAGAGAAAAGTATAGACTACTGAATGGATTGAGCTAATAGAAAATTTCAAAATAGGAAGATACATGGTATCAAGCCTTATAGCTCCCATGTGTTGTTAGTTGAAAATGGCCTTGTGCAATAAGTAAAGATTCTCCCCAATAAAAGCTCCTGATTAGACGATACATTGTTTGAAATGGGGAATTTGTTTAGATTATGGTCTAGCAACCTTTTACTTGTTTTGAGGAGTTTACCAATTATGGCCTTATTATCCACTAACATATAGGGGTAACTAGAATATTGATTCACTTGTGATTTTTTATTACAAGCAACAGCCCCACAACTAAGATCTATGGTTATGCATGGATATTTTCTAAATGTTGTTCCCATCGTGTCCTCAAATGAATCTCATGATGTTGCACCTTATCCTCTTTCTATCACACATGATGATGTTGTTCTTCATATGTGTGTCATAGGACATGGTGATCAATGGTATATTCTATAATGGTTCATAACACTCGAAATTTTCTCTTACTAGATTGTACTATGGGGTTTTCATAATTTGCCTCTAAATAAGTGTGTTACCTTATGAGTGAAGTTTTACTACTAGCAACCTAGGTAGGTGTTTCAAATCATTTTCCCTAGACAATTTTCCAAGCCCTGTCATTCCATAACCATTTTCATGCATTTGAATCTTCCCCTTTCTTTCTTTTTTTGTTGGTTAAGCAGGTGGGACTACCCACGAGTTTTCAACACATGACCTTAACATAAAGGAGTGCCTTAACCACCCAATCATCATATATCCATATCTCTAGGTTTATTTTCCCCTTTGTTGATTGAATTATCATATGCCAATGTAGCAAGGTCCAAAATAAAAGTTCCATATATGAAAAGGACTATTAAAAAAAACTAAGAGCTAAACTGATCGAGATAGAAGCAACTAAAATTATATGATATGCATGAGCCATGCCACCTTGCTATAAATCTCAATTTGCCCAAGTCCCATTCTCAAATTAAAAAGGGGAGTTTGGTTTTGGGGGAGGATGGGGGGGTTGGATAAGCAAATAAAAAAGGAAACAAAAGAAAAGAAAAAGGGTTGTAAGAAAAAGAGGCTCAAGGAATGGTAACTCTATGCTGAGTAAGACCTCTTTGCTTTTCCTACATGACTATGAGGATAACTAAGTAAAGTGTTAACCTCACTCTCATGTGTTTAAAACAATTATAAGTCCAAAATAATTAAATTAATTAAAATCAAGAAAGTTGGATTTAATCCTACCTTTCTAGATTGAGTTTGTTCCAACTAGTCAAGCTCCTAGATTAGTGTTTGGTTGAAATATTTGCTCAACCATAGTGTCCAAGATAGACGTACTATCTTGAGACAAACTTCCTCATGTATTTATTTGTGCTATTATCATTATTTGTACATTGCGTTATGAGAGGAATATAGTAAGGCTGACACCTTTTCCTTCATTTCTATATCTCTGGTATTTTTCATGTGCGTTAATTTTGTTTAATATTCTACATGTGGTATCAGAGGCAATGGAAATTCTAGATGTATGTGAAGGAGACTGTGGAGAGAATGAATCGATAATTTGAGTGTCTTGTGAAAGGCATTAAATGGCATAAAAGCGTTGTTGGCATGCAAGGCCGAGTTCCAGCGACTCTGGTTTTTAGATCCCATTGTGGCAGCTGCAAAGTCCCAAGAAACCATCGCGGCTGTATTGATCGCTGGTGCAGCAGCCATCATGCGACTGCACTTATTGGCGTCGTTGATGATATGAAGCATGATCGGGGCTCTTTACATTGAGCGCAATTCTTCTCGACACAGATCTTCTCAACTCTCGATGCAGTTCCTCAAAGATTTCAGCTAATGGGCACATGATGCAGGAACCAAATTTACCATTTCTCAGTGATAAGTTCTTCGAAAATTTATTCCTCGGCATCTTCTCTACGTTATTCCATTCCTTGCACTCTTTCTTTTCTTTTTGTTATGAAAATCCTTCCGCCGGAAATGGGGACGAGCTTGAGAGTGTTGGTTTCTTTGTCAAATACGCACATGAGATAGTTGCAAGGCTGCCACAGTGAATTTTCTCCTGAATAGTTGGTGCCCACAAAGTCTAAGCTTACCTCATTCAGCCTTGTGGCTAGTTGTAGTTGCTTGGACTTAATTTTCTTAGTGTTCAACATAGGTCGTATCCTGAAGGGAAGTAGCCTACAAAGGGACATCCAAAGACGCTCTTCTTGCTGCTTTGGCCAAGAGACTCCATACTTAAACACAATGAATATCCCTGCAGATCCTTGGATTTTGCTAATCCTGAATTTCTTCGAGTTTCTTTGCTGCTATTGAGTTTCAAACCTGCGCAGAGAACTTGCTTGAAATCGTTGCTATTGAGTTTTGAGCCTCCTTTGGTTGCCTATTATGCCCATGTCCCAAGAGTTATTTAGCGTGGCTGCGTTACTTCCAGAGGTTCAATGCATATGCTAAAATTAATTTTTGGCGTAACTTCTCCAAATGCATTGTTTTAAAGTATGCTTTGATATTTTTTAAGGAGATCCGTTCACTTTTTTCAAGTCACTGCATAAAGGTTATTTAAATTTTTTAAAAAGATTTCTAATAGTGGTAAGGAGTCTTCTCGAGTGAAAAGTGGATTATATATATTTTTTTAAGATTTGTAATATTTGCATTAATAAAGTTAATGGAGTAATAAGGAGTGTTTTGGAGAAATAAGGGAATTTTTAAGAGAAGTGCATTAAGAATTTTATTTTGGAAAGATAAGGTGTGATCTTGCGGAGTGATAAGGTGAAATTATTTTTTGTATTTTTGGAGCAATAAGTGTTTTGTATTTGGAGTAATAAGTGATTTTTTTTTAGAGAAAGTCATTGTTGTAATCCAAAGTAAACTTTGAGAGAGATTGAGTCAGTGAACATCTAGTTTTTGAAGACAATTTGCCTCCAAGGAGTTCTTAAACTTTGTGCTTGAGAAGTTTCAATGAAGATTTTGTAAAGATGAAAGGTTGATGTACTCAAATACTTAATAAAGACATATTTTTTTGTGGTGTCGCAGTATCCTAGATCCACCCCAAATTGAATAAGGGGATCTTAGGTACACCTTGTGTATTGATTGATTGTGCATGTTTTGTGTCTAGTTTTGACACTACAATTATCTTATATAACACACACAAGGAGTCTAAAGCAAGTGAATGAAAAAATCACATTAATCAAAGTGCCTGAAATTAAGAAGCTGCAACGAGCATTCAATCAAGCACAAGCAATCACAACACATAATCAAAGTTGCCAACATCAGCGTTCTACATCAACAAGCAAATTCACGCACGACAAATCAAGTTAATGAAGTTGAAAACTCAAGAATTCCAAGCAAATTCTACATCAACATTCAACCACAATTAGTCATTGTGTAACCTGCAAATATATTTTTTGTAAGTTAGCTTGTAATCAAATTCAAATTAATTTGAATTGTAAGGGTGCATTATCGGTTGAAACTGACACCCAAGCTTTAAATTGATAGGGAATCAATTAAGCCAAGTGATTCCATTGTTTTTAACTAAGTCATTCAAATCATTGTAATAATTTCTCTTGGGTGCATTTTCGGTGGTATCTGACACCCTCATCCTAGTGCAAAATTCAAGCGGGCGTGACAAAATTCAATCGAGTGTGAAGTTAATTCAAGCAAATCAAGCGAGCGTGAAATTGATTAAAGCAAGTATAAGTGAGCGTGTCAAAAGTCATAATGAGTAAAGGAGGAAAACATCTTCACGGTGCAGAACTAGAGATTAAAGATTTGCAAGATTGCAATCATGAGTTATAGAACAAAGTTGAAATAATGGAATGGAAGTTGAAGCAAAATCAAACCTTAATCAACCAAATCACCAGCACATTAGAAGCAGCGAAAGACTTTCAAATTGAGCTCGAAATGAAAGAAAAACTCATTCATGCACTCCAAATTAAGTGAAGTGAAAGGCAAGATTTACTATATGCACAATGTGTAGAGAAGACAGATGCAAGTTGTGACACAGAAGACCTCATCACAGCAGCGAATGAAAGTTGTGATACAAGTGATCTTATTCAACATATTAATGAAGGTTGCAACACAGAGGATCTAATCAAGTAAGTTGATACAAGTTGTGACACAAGTGATCTCAACCAACCAAGTGTACTACTTAATGATGCAACAAGTAGTACCAAAGATCAAATGATCAGTTTGATGCAGCATGTCAAATAGATGAACTGTTAATGCTTGATGCCCAGTGTGACACAGAAGGTTTAATAAATCAAGGACAGGATGTTAGCAACAGCAGCAAGTATGAAGGACAGTAGCAGGATATTCTTTCTAAGAAGGTGATTAGAGCTTGGGAAGAAATCTCCTTCAACAAAGATCGACATGGCCTAGGATACAACAAAGAAAACACTTTGTTTGTTCCAGATTTCTCAAAGCCAGTTCAGTTTGTAAGTGCTAGTTTTCTAGACAGTGATCAGAATATGGTTAAGTGTAACCATTGTAAACGAAATGGCCATATGGAGAGTAAATGCTTTGACCTCCATCCTTGTCACCATTGTGGCAAGAAAAATCATTCATCCGAAAGATGATGCAAGCGAAATCAACCACCGAGAGTGAATATCAATTACGCATGGATTGATCCTTGGAAGTGGTCATCTACAGTCAAACAATTGTCTATGTGTTACCGAAGGATTAAGTCTCACAAGAAGACGAATTCTATAGTAAAATGAAGATGGTGAAACTCTCCTACACCTGAAGGGGGGGGGCGTTCCAAAATCAAATGTCGATTCTCTCCTTTCAGCTGACAAAGGGAGGAAAATGATAATAATGGAATTGAAGGTTGTCAGACTAAAAGTCTCGACAACATTAGAAAAATAAGCTAGTGGGAAGTCTTCATCAAATCAGCTAGTGGGCATCATCAACAAATTCGCCAGTGGGTGTTCAACAAGAAAAGCAACAATGAGCAGTTTTCAACAAACAATAGTGAGCAGTTTTGACATCAACAAATTCGCCAGTGGGTGTCATCAACATTTTATCAGTTTACAAAGGACGCTAATTGAAGGACAGATGGATCCTTTTGCAGTGGCACATGATGGAGTTGTCAAACAACTTTCAAAGATGAATCAGACTTGCAATTGATTCATGTTCTATTCAGATTGAAGGTTTTTTCGGCATCCAACTTTGGCAATTTTTCAGGCAATGTTTTTGAGGATCAACAGTTTCAGCATGAGAACTTGGAACATGGTTCCTGGTTCTTATTTTGGACTTATCATTAAGGGGGGGAATGTTAGCCTCACTCTCATGTGTTTAAAACACTTACAAGTCCAAAATAATTAAATTAATTAAAATCAAGAAAGTTGGATTTAATCCTACCTTTCTAGATTGAGTTTGTTCCTCATGGTTAGGTGTCAGTTTAGGCCTAGTTGGTTGAGAGATTCTCTCCAACTAGTTAGGCTCCTAGATTAATGTTTGGTTGAGATATTTGCTCAACCATAGTGTCCAAGATAGACGTACTATCTTGTGAAAAACTTCCTCATGTATTTATTTGTGCTATTATTTTTATTTGTACATTGCATTATGAGAGGAATATAGTAAGGCTGAGGCCTTTTCCGCCATTTCTATATCTCTGGTATTTTTTCATGTGTTAATTTTGTTTAATATTCTACATAAAACACATTCTCCCTAGTACTACATTCATGATTCATCTCATCACCTACAACTAACTTAATGTCCTAGTATATACATCTTAATGTCCTAGGGATTTCCATATGTAATTAAGGTTAATGATGTTCACCCCATGGTCAAGTTTGGAAGGGATAAAAATTAAAAGAGTCCTTAACATATTAAAAGATGTCACATAATGATTCACCACCCCTTTACTCATATTTGGATGCAATTATCATCAATTTTGAGGAGACACATACATTGGGCAATGTGCCTTGACTAGTGCAATATGACATGCATTGGGCATTGTGATATGTCCTAGGAGTCCTGACACTATCATTGGCATGCTTAGGATGTTGCTTACATGAATATTTGAGATTGTAATGTCTTGGAGGACTCACCCTCATGTTTATTGGAGCAATTGGAAGATCCACCATAGTTTTTGTAGCATCATATGGTGTTCTGGTCTCAATCTTCGTGGAGAGGCTAAAACACAGGAGTTCTCCAAAACCCAAAAATCGTTTCTGTAAATTCCACCTAGATATAGCTCAATTAAATTAATTGACCATCATTTAAATTTTTCCTAACTTAGGAAAATTGGTTAATTAATAGTAATTAAATGAGAAAGGTTATAATTCTCTAAAAAATCACATGGATCAACTTGGAGATGATCTCAACCATCGATTAAGTTTTAATCATTATCGTTAGACTCCCAACCGAAGATTATAAGAAGAAGTTGATGGGTAGATAGAGAAGACACTAGTTGTATATAATCAGTGATCGAGGCAATTCGATTTCCCAATTGCAGGTGATTTAGCACTAAGATCAAGCCAGTTATCGAGTAGTAGGTGGCAGGAGGGGAAGAGCAGCAGATTTCCGGAGGAGTTTCTAGGTTCAAAAGGGTCAGGAGAAGAGGTTGAATTATTTCTCTAGGAAGTTGCATAGGGGCAATGCAAAGCCTCAAGAGGGGAAGTTTGACTCAGCCATAAGAGAGGTCGATTCAGCTTCTAGTGGTCGGGAAAGCTTCCAGGAGGCTGTGAGAATCACTCCTAGAGGTAACAACAAGAAGGACTTCATCATCAGAGGCATATTCCAGCTAGTGCGAGTTGGCTTGCGCAAAGGCAACACATACGAAAGGGTTTGGAGAGCCAATTCTAAGTTTTAGTTTGTTGTGGGATTGCTTCGAGAAGAGGGTAAAATTCCCTTAGTGATTTTTCAGTGTTTCTCTCAGATAGAAATGCCATTTTGGTGTCCATTTTATTGTACTCATATTTTCTGCTGCATAATAATAATAAAACCCTCAACTGCTGCACCGATTTTCCCACATTGGGTCTTTCCAGGGACAATTTTCCAAAAATAACAGTGTCATTTTGATGTGTGTGCTAGCATTTCTTAGTTTCCAACGCTTTTATTTTTCCAAATTTTTATGGTGAAAATTGCAGTTGTGAATTATCTATTGTTTGCCATAGCAAATAAATTGCAAAATTAATTTACAATTAGAAGAATAACTTCCAATTGCTACAATAGTTAAAAATGTTCACAAACCACCCATCTTGGAGGGTCGGTCTCTCACATGCTACACATGTGGGTCACTTCATCTCTTTTGGGGATCAATTTGATTGATGAGGTTGTTACCTTGGTTTGAGGAGGAAACTTGGCGCTCTTTTGACCATTTCCTTCCTCTATTTGGATGCCTTTGTATATGTGGAATAACCACTTCATACTCTATTGTATTGTTGTATATATGTCCCTAGTTAGTTGGGCAGACAATGGTGCTTTATGAATGTGTAGACTAGATCTAGGATTTTATTTCTATTCTATTGAGGATGTTGTTGGTTTTTTTCTCTATATAAGAGAATCTCTCATTTTAAACTTTGCTAGAAGCTTATGGAGAAGAAACTCCAAAAACTTTCAGTATAGATGCTACTTTGATGCTATGGATGGTTAACTAGAGCATTCTCTTGGACAGCTTATTCATGTGGATGCTTATTTGATGGATGAATGTTCAATGTATGGTCTTGTATGCGAAGTTTTGGGTAAATTCCTTCTCTAAAATTATGCGGTGTTTACTTTTGAAATAGTTAGTATGGTTATATTTCTCGAAATTTGGTTGTATGCTCTCTTAGCTTTTACTTAGTAGATTCCTTCTCAAGTCTTGTGAAAAATGTTGTTCTATACTTTCCATTTGAAAGTCTTAAAACCACTTAAGCTATGAGAATAATTTCATAGGGCTTGAGTGCTTCACCCCTCTCTATATTTTTAGTCCACCTTAAGCTTCTCAAGAAGAGCCTCAGTTGACCCCCTATGCAAATTGGTAGGTAGCCACTTGTCACTTCTTATAGTTAAACAAAAAAATATTATATTTTCATGTTTTCCTTTGGTTTTAGTAAATCTGAAAATTATTACTTGCATATAAAATTTCAGCCCCAGAAACCCTAGATTGCTCGGTAGATTACCTTTATTTTGAGCTGGAAATTATATTTTGTGGAAATCTATCTTGCTTCCCCAAAATCATTTAATTAGGGTAATTATATTATCTCTCATGGTTGTTTTGTTGATATAATTTTCAGATTTGATAAGTGGATATAAATTTTCAAATTTACATATGTTTCAACCCTAGATTCATACAATTTCACATCTATTTTCACTATAATTTTGTAGATCTTACTACATATTTTTGGTTTGAATATTCATAGTTTCCACCATCTAATGTCTCTCTTTTTTATTGATTATGGAATACGTCCATTTAATATATCCCTGATATAATTAAATTTCTCCATAAGAGTTGGTTTTCCCAATGTTGCATGAAGCAAGGTCAAAGCGAGGTCGGTTTTTGGAAGCAAAACATTGGAAGCATCATTCTCCAAAAATCCTTAGAAGCAAAGCATCCCGAAAAACACACACACACATATATATATAATTGCATCTATATTCAAAAAAACATTCAGAGTGCCAAATTAGTTGTAGAATATATCAAAGCATGCATATTGTACACAAATCAAGATAGAAATGGCATCCATAGTACAATAATGATTAATTATTCGAGCATCAACCATCTAGAATCTAGATTCCTCTCCTCTTGTCTAACCTTGCCTCTATTTTGATTCTATAAGGATATTAGTCAACATTGACCAATCTTCCTAATTCAAGTCTTATAATATGGTAGAAAAAGGTTAACATGTCGAATCAATGATTTTGACTTGAGTGAAGGGTACATTTTTGCTAAGACTATGACAAAGGAGTTCAACAATCAGCACCATCAATACTAGGGTACATATAAGGCTTCGTGCTCTTGATTAAATTCCAATCACATACTCTCATACATGACATAATCTAATGAAATGCCACAATCCCAATGATATTGAAATACTGAAAACTATTAAGTCTGTTGAATTCTAAAATGAGATAAGAAATTCTATTTTCTCCATATGAAGTCCGATGATGTTGGAACTGTTACCTCTCAAATTAGCAAGGGTCTTAGGAGGGGATCCTAAAAGGGAAACTACTAGGTCAAGGGAAATAATGGAGAGATAGCCCATTGTCACCTCAGCTAAGGTTCCCTGCTCTTTACGGACTTTCACTGAAGGGAGGAGACCCGGTATAAAGGGAATCACTAGATGAATGAGTCAGTAAAAGATAAGGAGTGATTCCTAAGGCCTATTCACAAGAGCGACCCAATTGTATGGTTTGATTGCTTGAGAAGCAAGGTGTAAGGCTCTCTAGGGAGGGTAAAAGGGATCTAAAGGGCTAGGGTTTGTGGATAAGACTTGTAAAGGAGATACCTAGTCTTATAAATCCTTGTGGAAACTTAGTTTTCAAGTGGTCTTTGTGAAATTATCTTCAGTAAGTTTTGGGACCACACAGGACCAAGTGGACCTAGAATTAGGTCACAGGGGTGGAGTTGATCAATCAAGGGTGTTCTTGACCTAATTGAGGGGGAGAAGGGGATCACAAGGGAAATTTCAAATTTTCACTAATTTTCATGCAATGATCCCAATGAGGTAACTAGCCAAGGGAAACCAAGGGCAAGAATTGATCACAGAGCTAGGGCTTGGAATATCTCAAGATCCCACTGTCAGAATTGCTTCAAATTTGCAGGGCTTCTAGGAGACACAACAATGCAATAGAGGGCAAGAGATCAAGTTTTCTTGAGTTCATTAATCGTGAGAAATTTGATGCCCTAGGTCACCCATTGGGGCTAGGCCTAGATAGGGAGAAGGTGAGAAATATATGCTTTAGAGTGATCACCAATAGAGGATTAGTGCCTAATCCTTTGGGGGAAATGGAGTCACGGATATTTCAATGCTTGGAATGGATTCACCTAGTCAAGGATGCCTCTAGAACAATTTCGCATGGCATTAGGGCATGAGACAATTTCCTTCAAGGTCTTTACACTTCGATTTGGAATATATGATGACTTATCAAGATAAAATTTCAGCAAAATATCTCTAGGAATATTCACTCGTTCATACATGGCCCATGACATGATGCAACTCTATAAAAAGACAAATTTCCACAATTTTGCATAAGAAAAGCAGTAAATTTCAGCCTAGTATAGTGAAAATCCCCAGCAACATGCATGTGACATAAGAAAGTAACAAAATATCATTAAAAGAGTACTTACATGTAAGAAAGAGTATATCCAATTATGATTATATGCCAATAGTGAAGTGTGAAAATTCCTAAACCTGGAATCCCTACTGCGGCAAATTGATGTTACTTCTCCTACTTGTTAATCATACAAGTTATTTACTATGTTCTACGGTAAATATCTAAGTAAATAAAACTGCAGCATTCACTATTTAAAATAATTTGCCGAAACAAGAAACTGAACAAGGAAAAGATACAACACAAGTGACACAATTGTTTTTGCACAAATGTCCCCATAAAACCCAATGCAGGAAAACCATGCAACAGCTCTAAGGATTTTATTATTATGCAGTAGTAATTTATGAATACAACTTATGGATGCCTTCCCGGCAATCCAGTTCTAGAGAATATCACTGACAGAGAGATCTATGAGATTGCCTCACACTATCATTGGAAATCTTTCCTGATCCAGCCCTTGGCTGCCTCTATGCAATCTTTGCATTAGCCCAGCGTCAAAACTTATGGGGATAGCGTCACTCCTCCAACTGATCGATTTGCGGCTTAGGAACTTTGATTTCTGCCCCCCTATCTCACACCTCGGCTCCCAACTTCTGTAATTGATTCCTTCAACAAATTTTTGGACTTCCTCTCGGCTTTTCCACTACCTCTGCATGGCCCTGCATGGCTCTGTGCTGCCACTGATGGATCTCCATCTGCCTTCTTTGCTGAGTATTCTCCAACCAGGAAATATTTCCCTTCAGATACTATCCCTACCTCTCACAGGAAAATTTCACTTCGAATTTCTCACCAAAAGCTGATCTGCTTCAAAAATTTGATCTTCTAAACTCTTTCTATGTGTTCTCCAAGTGCCCATCAAGCCTTCCCTTATAATCCTCTCACTAATCAATCAACGGCCTAGATTAGATTCTTATCATTGGCTAGGATCATATTAAATTGACCTTCGCCTTCTTCTAGAAGTTTCACCCACAGTTTAGACTAATACCCATTAATTATTTTAATTTCCTCAGTTTAGACTTAGGGTCCCATGAAAAATAATTAATTATTTTAATAAAACTTTCTCCAGGTGGAATTTCCCAAAATCATTTCTGGGTATTGGAGAATGCATGTGTCTAAGCCTCTGTGCAAATTTTGAGACTTAGATCACATCCGATGCTACACAGAAATCAACACTCCCTCTTAGCTAGGAATGCGCTCTAACAATGCAACTTGTTGATGCATCACTCTGTTCTATAACATCTCCTTCTGCGTTGCTGATGTCTGACATCACTGCCCACCAACAAAAGTACAAATGTTGCATCCGTACAACTCCCTCTGAATTTCTACATCTGTGCTACTGCTGCCATTGCCACTACCAACTACATTTGGACTACAACCTTCTCCAACTATTGCTACTACTGCATCAGCAACAAAAAAACATCCCAAATACTGAACTGGTGTTCAATAGATGAATTTCATTACTGGAATCTGACTGCTACTAGTCTCTGCGCTGACCCTCTGAAACCTCTTCTCTGTGCCATCTGCACTGCTGCCAACTCTGCTCTGCGCTGCTTAGTCTCTGGCGCTACTAGCCTTTGCAACTGTCACTTTGGCATTCCTCTGCATCAACTAACATTGGTACATCCTGCTACTACTGATTTGAGATTTCGTAGCAAGGAATTGATCCGAGAGGAAAGCTCCTCAAGGATCCTACGCAACTGTAGCTCTTTCGGACTACATCTCTATCAGCCCACCTCCCTCATGGAGGTATCTCGACTATCATGGCAAAATCCTCCTCCTTGAATTTTGCTGGCACAGGCTTAAGATCATTCTTCTCATCTTTGTCCTTCTTCTTGAGAGGACACTGTGTTGCGTAGTGACCTATTTCACCCTATTTCACCACACCTTAAACATTTAATCTTTGAAACGTCCTTTCGCTTCCGCTGCTCCTACTGCCCCTTGGATGCAAGGGTTGTGCATTCTCATCCTCCTCCTTGGGCTTCGACCCATTGCTGCTGCTTCCATCAAGTTTACACTTGACCAAGTATCTCCTCAACTCTTTTTTCTTAAGATTCACCCACATCTCATCCCAATTTGGAAAAGTCCCCCTACCTAGGATACTCTGGAGGGACAGTGTTACGATCTCGGACCCTTGAGTTGTAGCCACCACAACTACTAACTCATCTTAGGTCTCCTGAAGCTTTGTGAGAAACAGATCAATGTGTTCCCCCTTTTGCATCTGTATGCATCTCATCTTCTGCTCTAGATACATCTTCTGCTGCTCGGAATATTTCCTGATACAACGTAGACAACGCATCCCACATCTCCTTAGCAGTCCCTCTACTAGTGATGTGACAAACTACATGATCCTTCACTCCATCGAGGATCATTCTCTTTGCCTTTGCCATTTCTCCTCTGTACTTCTTGAGTGGATATGGATCCGCGAGCACAACCACCACGCTGTCGCCATAGGCTTTGGGAAAAATGCTCATCCAGAAGGCACGACATCCTTTCCTTATAGATTATATAGTTGGATGCCCCATTGAACTTGTCCTTATCTCTCACTCCACTGGTTTCCATCTTTGCCAATCGAAAAGTCAAATAGCCTCCTCTCTCCTCTACGTAGCATTGGACTGGCCTACTCACTCCCTTCTGGAGCTTGTAGATCTGCCACTCTCTGCTGCTACTCAACTAGTGAGAATTCAAACTCCTTGGTTGCAAGTCCTTTCAGGAAGAATTCCCTCAACCATGTCTCTCTCTTCCCTCTGACGTATTTTTTGCCTAGCAACTTCCTGCATAAAAGTTGTGTCCCACCAGAAAAACCCCTCTTCGTTGAATCCTCTACTGCGTTTATCCCTTTGTCGCTGATATATTTCGATCTGGAAATGTTACCTCTCTGTCGACTTACATAGAGAGAGATTTACCACGAAAATGCAGCCCTCCTGGCCTGAACTTGAAAACCCCTTAGGGATTCGAATTATTGCCTTTGCAGGAATTTCGAATCCCTTTCTTCTTTCAGCACTGGGTCTTTCAGCTTTGTTCTTCTTGCTTCACTTGCAGCTCCAATACCATGTCAAAATTCCTAAACCTGGAATCCCTACTATAGCAAACAAATGTTACTTCTCCTACTTGCTAATCCATACAAGTTATTTACTGTGTTCTACGGTAAATATCGAAGTAAATACAACTGTGACATTCATTATTTAAAATAATATGCCGAAACAAGAAACTGAACAAGGAAAAGATACAACACAAGTGACACAATTGTTTTTGGACAAATGTCCCCGAAAAAACCCAATGCGGGAAAACCGGTGCAACAGCTCTGAGGGTTTTATTATTATGCAATAGTAATTTCTGAATGCAACTTCTAGATGCCTTCTCAGGAATCCAATTACAGAGAATATCACTGACAGAGGGATCTGTGAGATTACCTCATCCTATCACGGGAAATCCTAGATAATCCAGCCCATGAATGACTGCCCCTAGAAATCTCTGGCTGCCTCTGCGTTGTCTCTACGTCAGCCCAGCATCAAACCCTCTGGGGACAACTTCACTCCTCCACCTGATAGATTCGCTACCCAGGAACTTCGATTTTTGTCGCCCGGTCTCACACCCCGGCTCCGAGCTTCTGCAATCGATTCCTTCAACAAATTTTCAGACTTCCTCTCGGCTTCTGCTCTGCCTCTGCGTCAGCCCCTCTGGCTCTGAGCTACCACCGCTGGATCTCCCTCTGCCTTCTTTGTTGAGTATTCTCTGACCAGGAAATATTTCCCTTCAGATACTATCCCTGCCCCTCAATCCAAAAGCTCACTTCAAATATCTCATCGACAGCTGCTCTGCTTCAGAAATTCAATCTTCTAAACTCTTTCAATGTGTTATCCAAGTGCCCATCAAGACTTCTCTTATAATCCTCTCGTTGATCAATCAACGGCCTAGATTAGATTCTTATCAACGGATAGGATCATATTGACTTGACCTCCACCTTCTTCTAGAAGTTTCACTCACAGTTTAGATTAATACCCATTAATTATTTAATTTCTTAAGTTTAAACTTAGGGTCCCATTAAAAATAATTAATTATTTTAATAAATCCATCTCCAAGGGTAATTTCCTAAAAATAATTTATCGGTATTGGAGAATGCATATGTCTAAGCCTCACTGCAAATTTTGAGACTTAGAGCACATTTGATGCTACCAAAAATGGAGTCAAGAATATTTCAATGCTTGGAACCTAGTCAAGGAGCCCTCTAGAACAATTTCGCATGGCATTAGGGTATGAGACAATTTGCTTCAAGGTCTTTACACTTTAATTTGGAACAGAGTTGCAGGGGAGCGCTCCCCCCCCTTCGAACCCGCTCCAACCTGCACTCTGGGCCGGAGCGGGTCGGGAGCGCGCTCCCGATAAAAAAAATTCCGCTCCCTGCCAAAATCGAGAGCGAGTTTGGGAGCATCGCTCCTGGAGCGAAAATTAAAGCTCAGGAGTGATCAGGGAGCGATCGCTCCCAAGCTTTTAATTTTCACTCTCGGAGCAACACATGCAACACCGGGAGCGATTCACGCAAAAAAAAATCCACGGATGTGAAAAAAAAAAAAAAAATTCATTTAAAAAAAAAATTGTTTTAAAATGACTTGGGGGGCAAAAAAATATTTCATTGTGACTTGAATGAGTTGAGGAGAGCAAAGGAGATTGAGCAAAGGAGCAAGGAGAATCGAGGAGCGAGCGCCGAGGAGCAAGGAGCAAGCTTGCAAGGAGGTTAGTAACTTAGTAATTTAGTATTTTAAACCTTAGTTACGTAGTAATTTAGTAGTTTAGTTTAGTTTAGTTAGTTTAGTTAGTTTAATTTAGTTTAGTTTAGTTTATTTAGTAAAAAAATCATAAATATAAATTAATTAAATTAATTTTCTCATTCCTATTCCCATTCCCATTCCCATTAAATTTTGCAGATTCAAAAGCCTACAAATATCAAACATCATGGACCTGGCTATATTTCTTGGCATTTTCCTCTTCTTGGTCCCTTTTATGGTTATTATGGTGCTGGAGAGTAGGAAACAGAGGGTCCAAAATGAAGAGGGGGATGAAGAAGCTGGAGAAAGTGGATTTGATGAAAACCCCGGTGAGGAGGAGCTGGAGGAGGGTGAACATGACTCTCAAAAAACTAAACAAGACCAAACCCCATTGTGGAAACATATTAACAGGCCTGAAGCAGGGAAAGGGGGTGGAACCACTAAATTTCATTGCCCCCATTGCAACAATAATTACGCAGGTTCATACACCCATGCCAAAAAACACCTCTGCGGGAAAAGGCCATGGGATGGAGATAAACAAATAGGAATCAAAACTTGTCTAGTTGTGTCAACAGCAGATAGAGCCAAATACATAAGGGAAGAGGAGGAAGCCCAATACAAATCTAAAAAATCAAGGGGTTTCTTTGGACCAAGCACACAATCACAAGCACAAAGAACTCCTTCAGCATCCTCCCAAGGCAGTGGATATGGAGGCACAAGGTCACGAGCTTTAAGGCGTAGAACCATATCAGATTTCCTTGATGAGGGGTGTAGGAATGATGTGGATTCAAAGTTTTACAGGTTTCTCTATGCATGTGGGATACCATTCAATGTTCTTCGCTCACCTTATTGGCACAAAATGGTTTCTGCCATAAATGATGCCCCTAAAGGATACTAGAGCCCTGGGTATGACAAGGCAAGAACCGTTGGACTTGATCATGAAAAAGAAAAATATCACATTCTTTGAATAAAATGACAAGTTCTTGCACTGACCATGGGGTGTCCATTGTATCTGATGGTTGGACAAATGTAAAAGGCAAGCCATTGATAAGTGTTCTTGTTGTGTCTATTAGTGGTGCCATCTTTCTAAATGTATATGATTACTCAAACAAGTTCAAGACCGCCATCAACATTGCACAAGCATTACTTGAAACAATTGACCGTATTGGGCCATACAATGTCATACAATGTCATCCAAGTCATCATTGATAATTTTCCTAATTGTAAGGCAACGGGGAGCAATTATTGAGGATAACTACCCCAACATATTTTGGTCTGGGTGTTTGGTTCACACATTGAACCTTCTGATGCATGATGTTGTCAAGAACAAAAATGCACAATGCAAATGGATTGGTGATTTGTACAAGAAAGGAAGACAAATGATAAAATTTATTACAAATCATAGCAATACCCATGGCATTTTCCGCAGCCACTCCAGATTGGAGTTGTTGAAGATTGCGAAGACCAGATTTGGTAGCTATTACCTCACCTTCAAGCGCCTTTTGAAGGTAAGAGAGTCATTGGCTAGCATGGTATCAAGTCCACATTATCAGGTATTAAAGGAAAGGGCTACAAATGCAGCTGACATGCGAGGTTTTTGAACTAGTGGAGGAGGCCACTCTTGATGGTCAGTTTTGGTCAAGTGTGAGGCAAGTATTGGATTTCACCAAGCTCATTTATCACATGATTTGGTTTGTAGATACAGATAAACCAGTGATTGGCGAGGTGTATGAACAGATGGATACCATGTTGGGGCAAATAAAGGATATTGTTCATAACAGAGGTCCCAGCTTGTACAAACTGATTCACGATTTTGTGTGTGTACAGTGGAATAAACTTAATCTTCCACTACATTGCTTGTCGTATATCCTTACGCCAAAATACTACTCTACATCTTGGTTCGGCCAACCTGCACCAGGGGGTGGGATTAGGACCAAACCCCATTTAGATGCAAAGGTAACTAGAGGATATTTGGAAGCATTAGAAAAGTTGATACCTGACAGGGAGGAATGTGCAGCTGTGCGCCTTGAAATAGGCAGATACTTAAGTAGCACTAGTTTGTTTAGTAACTTCCATGCAATGGAAGACAGAGATAGATTTGATTCTCTGACATGGTGGGAAACATATGGCGGCCAGGGACTTTTGCCAAAATTGGCAAAAAAAAGTTCTATCAAAGGTTGTACTTCTTCTACAAAGAGGTGTTGGAGCACCTATAGCTTCATACATAATGTGAAAAGAAACAGACTCAATGAAAACCGGGCAGAAAGCTTGGTTTATGTGCACTACAACTTGAGGTTGTTGAGTCATTACTGTGACCGGGCTTATGAGGATCCCACATATAAAATTTGGGACAACCACCCAGAGGATGACAATTTGGAGGATGGCATTGTACATCTTGAAGAACTGGAAGAGGAACTTATAAGGGATGAAGATGAAGAAGCTGCAGCAACCATGCCACCTCCACCATCCAGTAGCAGTGCTCGAGTTCAGAGTATTGTTCCTTTGTTGTCGCCACCTCCATCTACACCCTCACGTGGAGGGCATGTGCCTTCTAGTTCTGGTCGTCGGTCTGTGCGGGAGACTCCTAGAAGACCACCACGACCTGCTTATACAAGAGACTCTCGTGGCAAGGGCCACATGTAGATTTACAGTTTACTTGTCTTTTCTAGTTTCTATTAGTTTTCATAACTGTTGAGTCTTGAGTCCTTGACT
>APFE030573521.1:209705-224796 GCA_000404065.3 Pinus taeda | reverse complement strand
GGATGACCACCGTTGAGAACGACATTCATGGGAGTGTAAATAACATAGAGCCACATACATGGAGAATAAGCATGTTACCCTGATTCGAATCCAAGTTTTTGCCACGCAAACGAACCTATGAATGCCACTTTGCAAACTGCGCCCCAAATCTGGAAATGCGTTGGCCATTTACCGAAATTAGGAGAAGATTTTGATAATCTGGAATGAATCACCGCATATATCGGATGGAAATCGACCCCCCTACAATCTTTCTTATCCGATAATAATGGGCATATCTGTTGAGCACATGAATCCACGCGTCCAGGCATTTGCGGCTTTTGTTGAACGGCAAAGACTGCTCTTTCCAGATGTCCCCAACCTCTTTCATCTCTGTCATTTGAATGTTTTTGTTCTTCCTGGAAAAAGGGCTTGACACCCTTGAACGCAATTCCTCTGTTGTCTCAGTTGCCGGCTTTGCATTATGTGATTTTTGATATTGCATTTTAAAAACTGGAAGTGTTATTTTTGATGGCACTGATATATTTTTGTTGATTTTGTGGTATAGACAGGTCCCTTCCAAATCCCATACTGAGACCTCCACCGTAACATTTGACAGGGGACTTCGAATAAGGATGAAGCTGCAAGTCATTCTTTAGAGCTGCATTGATGTCATCTGGTGGGTGTTGCTCATTATAACTTTTCCTTTCGCCATATTGAAAGAACTGATTCTTCATGCGCAATGCTACCTCTCTTTCATCTGACTGAAAAAATATCTTTCCTCCATTTCATAGAGATGGTCTAACCGAGCATCCTTATCTTCAAGTTTTCTCAATATCTCTGGAGAGAGGTCCTTCTCAAATTGCCTAAGAGGATGTTGATGAGGTCAAATCCGCCGATCCACGGCTTTGCAATATTCTAAGAAAAGAGCAGTCATTGGACACCACCCTGCATGCATAATTTCAACCAAGGCTTTGACTTATATAATTAGCATCTGCAACTAATGAGAAACTTTTAAATGTCCCACGTGATACATATGCCTGAATCAAAATAGAAATTTTCCCATATTTATCCTCAGGGCTACCTCGCACTTCCAAGGGGCATAACTTGTAGCGTAAAGTTTCTAGCTCATGATGCTCCTCCAGTTGTGCAAGAACCTTTGTATGTTATCACATCCCAATCTCGGATTGGGTACTTCATGTTGAGCTCTCAGTGATCTTCTGGAAGATTCAACCATCAGATTCACTTTAGAGCTTTTATCCTCAGAACTTCCCTGAGAAATAGGGTCATCCCCAGACGGTAACCTTTGGTGCAAGCTTAAATGTGAGGCTTCTATCCTAGAAGCAACAAAATTCGGAAGAAGAGGACTCGAATCTTTATCATAGCATAAAGGAGGAGAATCAAGATCAACATCATCTTGTGTGTCTTGAACAGCTCTGGCACCAAGTTCTGTATTTTGGACAGCATCAGTATGTGGGACAATGGGTTGGCCTGCATTTTCTTGAATGCAATGTTCAACATCTACAGGAGATGATGGATAAGGAGCTTTATGTCTCCATGAAAGAAGCCCATTCACAACTTCATTAAAAAAAACCATCTCTGCCCACAGTAACGGCTCCATCATAATAGTTAAGCTGCTAAGTTGTGATCTCCTTCATAATATCAAATGCATGACCAGCTCTAACTGTCTTCACCACCTTCAATATTATTTTTGCACGATCAAAAAAAAAGGACGAACTACTTCCCAAGTTTTAACAACATGCTTTTTTCCACTTAGAGGGTTTACAAAAACCAGGAGTTTCTTAGGCCTTTTATCGTCTATGTTTAGAAAGTTATGGATGCGTTGGACCCATTCTTGACAAGTCTTGGGATCTGGATGGCCAAACACAAGTGCCCTTGGAATCCAAACAGAATGTTGTTTATGTGTCTTTTCAACGAAGTGTACAGCAAAACAATGCAACTTTGAAACACAACTCAATAAGTTGTATGTTGCTGCAGCAGATTTTGACTCAAAAATTGAACCCCCACTAGCATAGCAAGCTCCACAACATAAATATCAGATAACAACACCTCAGTCGGCATTTGAGTCGCAGCCATTAAGCCCCAGCAAGATGACATATCACAATCAGAGAAATGTCTTCAGATCACTGTAATAGACTGCGGGCTTTAGAACAGTCAAACAAACATGAGCCTTTGGAGGAAGAAGCGCTAGGCCCGAAATTATCATGGCCAGCATAACACTTGCAAGTTGAAGTCGTTGAGCTGCACCCCATTGCTTTCTCAAGCGTTTCTAACACAACTTTGGAAACATCGCCCTTTTGTTTCAATTAATTTCATCCAAATTCATCTTTGGAACATTTGCTCGAACCACATCAAACACATAAGCTTGAATTTGTTCTTGAGGATTTTGCAGCTCTGCATCGTCAACATTCTGTTTCACAACACAATACTGGATGGAGCAAAATAATTGCACAAAGACTGTCCTGAAATTTATCTGAAACCATATGAAGAAGTCGCTGCCAGTTGAAGAGCTGAAGAACAAATTACATAATCTAAAAAGCAACATTTAATGATTTCTTCTTCAAAACGCTGTTTTGAAGAAGAATCAATCTCTGACGTGAGACGGAGTCTAACAGCACCCATTTAATATATATAGATATATATTACAATAATAGTCATTTTTTTATTTTTTCTAATATAAGGGATATTAGACAAATTAAGTATCCAACAAATTCACTCACTTTCAGGAGCTAGGTTCCCACGTCAGTTGACAATGAATTTATAGGACACTTAAACCTGGCACACATCCCAACTTTGACTGGCTCTTTCTCCCTCATACGAGCTGTGATTTGAGTGTCGTTCGCACCGTTGGAATCAAAGCGACAAGCACTTCGATTTGGTGTTGGTTTGGGAGCGATCTCACCACTTTGAATTTTGACCCTTTATGAGTCCTCCGAGACTTGTGCCTATGTCTGGAGCCACCTGGATCACTCTCCTTTAGTCTTTCTTGTGTTTGCTTACTTTGTTGCATGCTTCTTTTCAATCCATTTCTATATTTGCTTTATTTTTTTTTTCTTATTTTTGGTTTTGTCCTGTCCTTTCTTTCAGGGTTTGTTTAATAACCCTCTGCATAAAAGATGCTTCTTTTGGCTCAAAATACATTGTGGTGAAACTTGAAAAGGGAAATTGTGATGACGAGCAAGGCTTGGATAATATGTTATCCTCTTCTTTGTTTTTGGGTTATATATCTTTAAAGTCTATGACATATGAATGGAAAATACGATTCATTGCAGGCATAAAGCCTTTGGTCAAATTATGAAGCCTGTATGACTATTAGGATCCTCACACTTGACTCAACCTTGTATTGAATGGTTTTTTGACCTGTCAACTCAATCAATTAGAGAAGAGGAAGGCTTCCTACGTAGAGAGGTGAAACAAGAAACTTCATCGGGGTATTGAACAAGCCTGCTAGCAGTGAAGAAATTCTTGTGTCTCCTTGAGCTGAGTCTGTCGGGGTACTAAACAGGCTCACTCGCAGTGGAGCAACACTGGGGAATGTGCTTATCAAAATCTTGGTATACTTATTATCCTTCTTCCTTGTCGAAACAATTGAGGGATGACTAGTCTTGTAAATGGGTTTGAAGCCGAGAAAGGAAAAGAAGAGAGGATATATTTAACTGGGATAAGTGGCAACGCTGGGGTAATTGACATGGAGAATCAATACTTCTTGAAAGACCAAGACCTTACACTTAAGGATAAAATTTGAACAAAGAAGTTGGAGTTATATCGGTGTGTCACCAAGTGTTGTGATTATGACAAACACCGTCCAAAAATTTTCCTACACTTGAATTTTGGAGCCTACTAAGGATCTTGCAATGTGTCGTTCCATGGTCCCTTCATGTTCAGTTTATGTTTTTCAAAGTGTTTAAGTCTTCTTCTTAGGTTCTAAGTGTTAAAGCAAGTTTCTCACACGTGCTCAATGAATTCGCAAACGCACACCTTTCTATGTAAGCTTAGATCACTATTGACAATTACTGTGCACTTTCCATTGACAATACCCCTCACTCTGGTTGTAATTTTACTTATGTTTTGGTGATTTTTCCTAATTGTTGATTTTGCACACTTTTGCTTTCACAAGTGTCACTTTCACGTTCACGACTGTCGTTTTGCTTGCTTTCACATTAACAAGTGGTGTTTTCATTTTATCTTTGCTCTGGAATGTGTTTCTTTCAGTTTCTTTAGAATTTGCAAGTGTTATTTTCACTTTTTCTTACTGTTGCAGGTGTTGCTTTTAGTTGTTTTCACTCCTACATGTGTCACGCCTTTGTACATCACTAGAGGAAGTTCTAGCACACTCTCCTACATTAGATGGTCATATATATCATAAGAATATGTGATAGATACATTCCTACAAATTAGTTGACTTTCTAGTCACGGTCGACAGTTGTGTCACAACTTGTGCTCTAAGTGTTGTAATGTGACGTTTCAATTGTCGCACTTAGAAATAAGTGTCACTTTCCTGTCGTTTCCAGGTGTGATTATTGTTCATGAGTCTTGTGCATTCCATCACTTGTATTTATGGTATTAATGTGTGTGATCTATGTTTGAGTCTCATTTGGATGCTTTCCCCACTCTTACTCTAATGGTCCCACACTTAACCATTTTGGAGCTATTCTTGGTCCTATTGTCGAGTGTAAGTTATTAAAGATTCAATCCTTCACTAGGTGATGAGCACTGCCTATTCATGAGCCTTGTTTATGAGATATATCCCTCCCAAACTTGTGCATTAAATCCTCTTATAGGTCAGAACCTTCAAAGTATAGTCACTTAACCCTTGTTGAAAGCACTGACTCACTATGTTGAGTTTTGAGGAATTTGCCTTATTTATCGTATGGATCATTTCTACTGACCCTCTGCAAAAGAAAATTGTGCCATATAAGTAATTTTTCATCTAAGAGGGCATTAAGCCTCTCACTAGGCAAGATAATTTGACTTATGCTGCTTGCCTTAGCCAACTGCACAATTTTCTCTTCCAGTGAGTCTTCCTTAGCGTAGGCCGCACTTCTAATCAACAGTCTTTAACAGGGACAAGTGGTAAAGTTGGGGTAATCCACATGGTGAATGAACACTCCCTGAAAGATAAATACCTTGCACTTCATGATAAAACCAAAACAAAAAAACTAAAGTTCTACCTGTGTGTTGCCAAGTGTTGCCGTTGCAACAAACATCCTACAAAATTTTGCGTACACTTGAATTTTGGAACCTACTCACGATCTTGCAATCTGTCATTCCATGGACTCTTCATGGTCAGTTTATTTTTTCCAAAGTGTTTAAGTATTCTTATTTGTTTCTAAGTTTTAAAGTCACGTGCTCACACATTCTCAATGAATTCACAAACCTGGATCTTTCTATGCAAGATCAGGTAGGCATTATGCAGTTCTTGAAATTAAGGCTTGTGAAATCACTATTAACAATTAATTCTCACTCCATAAGCATAGTGTACCGTGCAACCCATTTCGACAGTCAATTCAAAATTTATAATGACAACCCCCTAACTTTGGTTGCAATTGTAATTATATTTCGGTAAGTTTTCCCAACTGTCGCTTTTGCACACCTTTGCTTTCACAATTGTCACTTTCACATTTGTGTCTATTGTTTTGCTTGTTTTCACATTAGCAAGTGGTGTTTTCATGGTATCTTTTCTCTGGAATGTGTCGCTTTCACTTTCTCCAACTTTTGCAAGTGTCGTTTTCACTTTTTCTTACTGTCGTAGGTGTCACTTTTAGTTGTTTTCACTCCGACATGTGTCACACCTTTGTACATCACTAAAGGTATTTATCACACACGCTCCTACATTAGATGGTCCTATATATCATAATAATATGCATTAGATACATTCTCGACATTTGTGTCGCAACTTATGTTCTAAGTGTCATAATTTGGCGTTTACAATTGTCCCACTTGGAAATAAGTGTCGCTTTGCCGTTGTTTTGAGGTGTGATTGTTGTTCACAAGTCCTGTGCGGTCCTTGGCTTCTATTGATGACATTCACATGTGTTATCAATGTTTGATTCTCGTTTTGATGCTTTCCATACTCTTACTCTATTGGTCCCACACTTAGCCATTTTGGAGCTCTTCTTGGTCCTACTGCCCAATGCAAGTTATGAAAGCTTCAATCCTTCACTAAGTGATGAGCACTGCCTATTCATGATCCTTAATGATGAGATATTTCCCTCCCATACTTGTGTATTGAGTCCTCTTCAAGGTCAAAACCTTCAAAGTATAGTCAACTAACCATTATTGAATGCACTGACTCACTACATTGAGTTTTAAGTCATTTTTCCTTGCATAGTGCATGGAGCGTCTATAGTGGCCCTTTATAAAAGAAAACTATTCCATACAAGGTTTCTCCCCTCTTAATGGGCATTAAGCCTCTCCCTAGGCAAAGTAACTTGACTTAAGTCGCTTGCCTTAGCCAACTACACAACTTCCTCTTCTAGAAAGGAAAATAACATATTATATCTTTAACCGAGACAAGTAGCAAAGCTCGAGTAATCCACATGGCGAATCAAAACTTCATGAAAGACTAAGACCTTGCACTTAAAAATAAAACCTAAATGGAGAAGTTGAAGTTCTACCAGTGTGTCATCGTTCTGACAAAAACCCTCCAAAATTTCACTTACACTTCAATTTTTTAGCCTACTAAGGATCTTGCAATCTTTCATTCCATGGTAACTTCTTTGTAGATTTATGTTTTTCAAAAAAATTAAGTCTTCTTCTTACATTCTTAGTGTTAAAGTCCCTTTCTCACACATGCTCAATGAATTCACAAGCACACATATTTCTATGCAATTTTAGATAGGCACTGCACAAATCTCGAAAGTAAGTCTTGCATAATCACTATTAAGAGTGACAATGCACTCTAGAAGCACAGTTGACCGCACAACCTATGTTGATAGTCACTGCGCACTTTCCATTGATAGTCCTCCTCACTCTAGTTGCAATTGTACATTTGTTTTGTTGTAGAGTTTTCCCAATTTTCGCTTTTGTGCACCTTTGCCTTCACAAGTGTCACTTTCACATTTGTGACTCTCATTTTTCTTTCTTTCACAGCAACAAGTGGAATTTTCATGTTATCTTCACTCTGACATGTGTCTCTTTCACTTTCTTCAGCATTTGAAAGTGTCATTTTCACTTTTTCTTATTGTCGCATGTGTTTCTTTTAGTTGTTTTTACTTCTACATGTGTCACACCTTTGTACATCACAAGAGGCAACTATAGCTATAGCGCACACTACTGCATTACATGGTCCTATATATCATAATAATATGTACTATATACATTCCTACAACTTAAGACACTTTCTGGACACATTCGACACTTGTGTCACAACTTGTGTTCTAAGTGTCGTAATGTGTGTTATGTCGACTAATCCCTCTTGCGGACAAGACATATATCCCTAAATCTCAAATGAAATATAGTAACAAACAATAAATAAATGTTACCTTTCCTTAGCTTAATATTGATTGAAACAAATAATATGAGAGAGATCACTTCCCAGTTTATCGAAATGCCTGTGGAAGTCCCTTTCAGTGCGTTCGATAGTTAGTTTCACCTTGATAATTTAGAGACCGTTCTAGCGCTTTCCACAACTTCTCCATGATGTTTCAAAGGAGGTCACACAAAGAATAAAATCATCTAGTATATAAAATGAAAGATAATTGAACTACTTAACTCAACATATATCATAAATTTAGTGAATAACCAATGATAACCTATGTGAGTGATCAAGGAATCCCACAAATGATATCAGAAAAGACATAATTATGAAAGAACAGCTGTTTTTTATTAAATAAAATGGACAATAAACTTACAACCTCAAAGCATTGATGTTACAAGGCTCTTCTCACAATCTCCAACCCTCTCCTTGGATGAAAATCCTTCTAGCCTTATTTATACAACTTAAGCCTGCCTTTAATAGTCCTCTTCAATCCTTTGGCTTATGTTTGCTTTATAGGCCAAGAGATGGAGGTTTTAGATACATTTCCTAAGGGATTAGATCCACGAATTGTGGGATAGAGGTTCCACAAAGAGAGGGAAGTATCTCCATGATGGGATGGAGCATCCATTAAAAGCTTGTTAGTTGGGAAAGATTCTACTAACAACGCTTCTAGAATTTATTTTTTTATTTTTACTTGCATTAAGTCATGTGCGTGGGCCATAGTGTCAGATAAAGTGTACATAGCTGCAGTTTCTAATGGACTTTTTTGTGTATCCATAAAAATGGACTAGGGAGTTGCGCAAGAAGCCAAAAATGGGTTTTTGAGCCTTGAGATCTAGGAATTTCGTTCTCTTTGGAATTGTTTGGGTTCTAACCTTGCAGGGAGGTGTTTTGGAACACTTTGATGGATGGAAAAAGATCCAGACTGATGGTCATTTTCCTAATGTGACAAAATGAAGTGTAACAAATTTCCCCCTAAAGTGAAAAGTCGGAAAATATATTTGATGAATGTAGTGCTTTATCATTCCAAGGTTTGGGTTAGAGACTATAGTCGGAGACCTAAAGCAATCAATTAAATGTTACAATGCAATATAAAATCATCTTTGAGGTAGGTATTCCCATACTGAGAGCATAAATGTCTCAAAGAACCAGTACGAAAATACATCTGAAGATCCATGTTAATAGATGACATAGTGTGTATGCATTCATCAATGGATCTATGTTTACAATCATGAATATTTAATAACTACACACAAAATATATGGATGAAACTAGATCCATGGTCTTGATCTCCATATCTCAATCTGTAGTACGAATCTAGCCATGCGAGTGAATGTCGCGTAGTCGAACATGGTAGAAACCCCTTGATTATTGGTTAATGACGTGAATAGTTAATAAGCGCGAGAGAAATTACCATTAATGAAAATGGTTCTGAAGGTACTTCCAGTACAATCTATGAAGTGTGAATAGATGTGTTGATGTTGAACACTCACAAAATCATTCAATCGAAGGTCAATGATGAGAAACTGCCATCGAAGGGGAGAAACCTTCAAGGTACTGAAGGTTTTTAGATCAACTTCCTAGATAGTGAGTTTAAGTCGATAGGAAGTGACCCATCACAGGAGGACCTAAGACATGAAACTCATATCAAGTTTTGAAGAACAACAGTTTGGAGAAATCTAGGACTAACTCAGGGATGGTTGACATGATTGAAGGCTATGAATGGAAAAGTAATTTGAATGAGGTTGGACTTCTCTTGAACATATCAACAACATGACAATCTGACTTGACAACATTTGACTCAAAAAATAATACTCAAACCAACTCAAGACTTTCAATGAGGTATGGTCAACTGAGAGGAAATTGGATTTCCCAACTTGGACATAAAAAGTGACGGAGTGTCATTTTCAAGAGAGACATACTACCTTTTACAATTCAAAAACAAAGGTTCTTTCCCACTCTCCCCCCACCATTACTGCCAAGTACCTCTTTATTTTTGGCAAGCTTGAGGAGGACAACATATGCATGTCCTGTAAGCTCATCCTTCGGATGCGTCCTTCGAAGTATGTTTAACGAACCTTAGGAAGGAGTGTTTCGATCTCGTTATGACTGACGATTCTGACACTATTTAAGTTTTACGAGTCTAGTGAAGGGGTAACTCGATGTCGTTTTCATGTTTAAAGAGTCTGAGAAGACACAAAAATAAAACTCATTTAGTTCTTTCAATGTCAAAATTTTAACGAGCCTGAAGAAAGTAAAGCTCAGTGTTTTCCATTTTTATGCAATTAGGAGAAAAACATAAGTAAACTCCACAACATCCTTTTTCGCAAAATTGAGTCCCTCAAGCTCGAAAAAGGGTAAAATAATGCAGGAGGGAAATTTATTGACCATGATTGGTCAACGTATACCTTTTTCATAGATAGTTTAGTTCAATCCATAAAAGGGGTAAACTTATGCTAAATAAATTAGTGTTCATTTGCTTTTACGAGTCCGAATAGTCAAGTACTCAACAATCTTTTCATGTTCAAGGAGTCTGAAAAGGGTTAAATAGAACTCTTGGTTTTTGCTTTTTTTTTTGTAAAATTTAAGAGCCTCAAAAAGTGATAAAAATATATTCATATCACTAACTTTCAATTTAATTAACGAGCAGGAAAAGATGGAAAGAACTCGACATTTTCATGTATGTTTTACGAGCATGAAAAGATAGCAAAATACGCTCAGTATTTTCATGAGTTTTACAAGTCTTGGAAATAATAACCAAAATGGACTCTAGATAGGTTTATTTTTTACACAAGCTTGAAACATGGGAAGACTATGCTTGAGAGTGGTTTCATTTTTACACAAGCTTGAAACAAAGGAAAACTATGCCTTAGAGTGGTTTCATTTTTACAAAAGTTTGAAACAAAGAAAATTGTGCTTGAGATCATTTTTCATGCCCCCAACATAATTCTAGGAACATGCACCCCAAAATCCGTTTCATTCACCTGAGTAGAATACCAGTTACTGATAGGCGAATGAAATGAAGGTTCATTTACGAGAATAGGTGAAAGACTCGACTTAATTAGGAGAGGATTTGTTTCATTTTTTAAATGAGCTTGATAAGGGAAAAAAACTATAGCTCATGGGATTTGTTTCAATAATTATATTTTATTATTTTATTATTATAATATTTTATTTATTTATGTTATTATTTTATTTATTTTATTATTATATTATTTTTTTTTTTTATATTATTATTATTTTATTTATAATATATATATATATATATAAACTATATATATATAATTATATATATAATATATTATATATTATATATATATATATATATTTTATAACGAGGTTGACACAGTAAAAGAATTATCCTCATAGGAATTTTATTTAATTTTTTAACGAGGTTGATACAAATAAAATAACTATCCTCGCATCCACTTGTTTCAGTTTTTAGCGAGGTTGACGCAATAAAAGAATTATCCTCGTGGGTATTTGTTTCATTTTTTAACGAGGCTGACACAATAAAAGAATTATCCTCGTGGGTATTTGTTTCATTTTTAACGAGGTTGACACAATAAACGAATTATCCTCGTGGGTATTTGTTTCTTTTTTTAACGAGGTTGACACAGTAAAGAACCATCCTCATGGTTATTTGTTTCATTTTTTAACAAGGTTGACACAGTAAAAGAACTTTCCTCAAGGGTAGTTTCATGTTTATGCGAGCTTGAAACCAAAATAATTATGCTCGTAAGAGCCCGTTTCATTTTCTAACGAGGTTGACACAGTAAAATAACTATCCTCTCAGTGACTTGTATCGTGGCTTCCATTTGGAAGAAACACATGCCAAAGGATATTTCCCAACCATGGCTTCCAATATATCTTCATCACAAGGAAGAATAACTCTCTCGAAAGAAGACACACAACGAGAATAAAAAGGGGTAATAAAATCCATTTCAAATTCCCCCATAAGGTTCCCCGTTTAAATTACTGGATCTAAGTCATAAGAAGTTGAGCAAGCAGTGAGAGGCTCACTTGCATCGGTAACTAAAAACATGGGACTAGCTGCCACATAATTAACCCATGGCAGGGTGAATACCACTTGCAGATAAGGAACATTCGGGGATGTCAGATGGTTGGTAGTCAAGTCAAGATCAATTAATGAAAGTTGGTCAACAGTCACAATGTTTCCATTGTGAGGAAAGGACATCATGTGAAAGAGTGTCGGCGCGACAACTTTCATAGCATTGACATAGTCTTGCCCAAGGAGAAAATTGAAATTTAAGGGGGCTCAGATTACCATAAGATAATTACAGATAATATTTCCTCCAAGAGTATTAGGTAACTTAGGAAGGATCCCTAAAGGTTCGCTGATGGTATTGTGAAAAGTCAAAAGATTCTGTGTAATAAGTACAAGCTGAGGGGAACCCAAAGCTTGCCAAGTGGACGAGGATAAAATATTGACAGAAGCACCTTTACTAACATTCGTGTGACGCACATTATTACTATACACTTTCATCAAGATTTGGAAAGGGGTGGGGTGGAAGAAGGGGGACGAAGCTCTGTCAATCTACTCCAATCAAAGGAAATAACCTCATTACTTGGAGGGGGGTCAATGGAAATAGGTGAAATGCTCCCATGTGTAGAATAATCTAAGGTAACAAGAAGAACTGGAGTGGTATCAGTTTCACTTTCTAAAGGAAGAGTGGTATTGATCGAAAATGGAATTGAATCAACCACTTTATCAACCAATGGCTCATCAACTTGAGTGATATGTGTTTCACTTTCCAATGGAAGAGTGAGATTGACTATACTTGGAATTAAATCAATCACTTCATCAACTGACAGTAGGTTGGGAGAAAGTTCATGGTAACCACTTGGAAGTTGTTGCTTTGAAACAATGAGTTTTTCCAAAAAAAATTAGGCTTAATCCATATGAGGGCAAAGGTGACTATGATGAATCCCTTTGCATAACCGATAAGGAAATCTAATTTTACCCTTTTTCCCGGGAACCTCACAATCACTGGTTGATGGATCAACAGTAAGTTGACAAGAATTTTTTGACCATACTTCCAAGACCTTTGGAATACCCAAACAATCGATAAGCAAGTGGTCACCCTTACAAATATTGCAAGGGTATCTGGGCTTGTGATGCATGTTGGAAGTTTCCTCAACATTACAAATATCTACAATCGTGGTTGGTTGGTTTAATTCTTTATTATATTGCTTCTTCTTCTTCTTCTTAGTCACCTAGTTACTAGCATAAAGGCTTTTACCAAGCGAAGAATAAGAAAGAGAGGAGGACATGTTGAGTGAAAAAGGTAAAGGGTTAGCATGAGGTTGGTGATGTTGAAATGATGATATCAGTTGACATGAAAAAACTCGCTTGAGGTGGGATAGTTTGGGTATTTGGGATCAAAGAAGCTGAAAACAACCACATCGGTAAACCTATCGTGAATCCGGGAAGTGACAACGTAGTCATATAAGGAGGACTTACATTTTGCAAATTCAGGGAGAGGATTAGGGTTCTCGTTAAAAGAGTGTTCTTTATCGGTAACTTCCAACATTGTTTCCATTAGATTCAACTTAGATAAATTTATTACCAATATCAACAATTCAAAATCACAATTCACATCTAAGGTCTATAAAAAGTAAAAACAAGCAAATAACATGCATTAGCAAATCTAAGAAATCAAACCATGTAAACAAACTTTTCACAGTGAAATCACTAGTTGGTGATGAAAAACAACGTGAGAGAGAAATGGAAAAGTGGCTAAAGATAGAGCGGGTGGAACCAGTTACGTTGAAAACCTACTTAATGTACACGATGTGGTGCAAGTAATCTTCATTTATGCCATCTTGAGTAAAGAATACCCTCCAAAAGGTCCAAGTGAACCTATCCAACATCTCTTCCTGGTACAACGAATACTTCCCCTCCACCATCACCTTGGTTAATAGCCCTAAGATTATGGTCTCTAAGGTTACCAATTAAAACTATTTAAACTAGGGGGACAATCACAAATCGAACGTACACACAAGGGCAAAGTAACAAAGCTCAATCCCCTTGAAAGTTCCTCAACATGGTTAATCTGAAGATTACTTCCAAGTGACTCCCAAGTACCTTTTGACACCATTTTTGATATGTTTAAATCACTCTAGCGTAACCAATGAAGTGGGATCAATCACTCCACTGGGTCTGATATGATATCGTTCTTAACTCCTTTGTAAGGGGAGCTTCCCAGAGCCAAATTGTAGTAAATGGATTTACTCCCTATCGCAAGATGCTAATGTTTGTTTGTAGCCTTGGAAATTTAACTCAATTCCCTATTCCAAAGCCCTACAACCTGATCTAATGTAGGTGTTGTTAGCGCTTGGAATTTACCTAGGCTGAGATAGACAAACTCTCAAGGCTACATCAAACCATTTCACCTCGTAGCTAGCCCTACGAGGTATGAGAAGGCTCTCTCGGGTCAATACTCGATGGATTTTGTCAATGGGATGAGTTGACCAATTAGGAACAAGGATTTTAGGCTAGTAAACTGATATGGGGGATTGGTTTAGAGTTTTTGGATTTTTTGGTGGCAATTGGAGGGAGTGCAATTCAGGGTGCGGGGATTGAGCTCAGTTTTTGCAGGTGATTCCTTGGGGCAAGGTAGGAATCTATGCTGATGCCTTAAGTCTGAAAAAGATGATCAAGGAAGAAAGGAGAAAAGCTAAAGAGGGCAAACGATGGATTTGAATCCTCTCTAGACGGTGGAAAACATAAAATTTAAACAAAATTGAAAGCTGAGCATGGCATGCATGAATTCAGACTTTATCACTTCTTTTGTTTAAACAGCAGCAAGAGATTAAGGAATGAAACACATAAACACACTTACAATAACAGTAGAAATCACACCATCAACATAATAATCCACAAGAATCCACAATGAAGTCTGCAAAACCCTGGCCTTCCTTTCCCTCAAATTGCAGAAAAATACAAGTCAATAATACAATAGCACTTCTCCCTCTAGAGTCCAACCCTGAGAATGAGTAAGAGGAGGCATAATATAGGAGATCCAACTCCTTTCCCCACCTCTAGGGGTCGAGCTCAGCCTCCTAGGAGCTGTTACAACAAATTCTAAATCAATCACTAGATAATAGGCCAACTCAACAACTTGCCTCTAAAAGTTAGCTAACTGATTCATGCATTAATTTTTCACTTTTTACATCAAGGAAGCTTCTAGAAGAGTAAAGAGAGGTAAAATCCATCAAAGTGCCATGAAAATATTACATTTTCCCATCATCTACAAGTAAAAATAATCAACCATAGCCAAAACAGTGTTTTTTGACCCAAAAAGTCATTTCTGGCAAAGTTTTCTCTCATGTCCGCGTCCCCTGTCTCTCGTGTCCGCGCACCTTTGCATCATCTTTTGAGTGGCTTCCACTGGTCCAAATCAAGTGCAAGATAGCTCATTGGAAATCTTGGCTTGTCTACTTTCCATCCCAAGTGGAATTTCTGAATTTGGAGTTGTTTTGCCCCCTCAAAAACCATTTCTCCCAAGGTCACTTTCTGCAACTCAAAAAGTGGGCAGAAAGTCATTTTTTTGATGTATTTTGAGCTTTTTGGAGGCTCAAATCTCAAAA
>APFE030573521.1:193310-208266 GCA_000404065.3 Pinus taeda | reverse complement strand
TGTCTTCTAATGTACATCATAGGGCAAACTCTATTTTTTCAAAGGGATTCATGTACATTTGGTCATAAGGGGAAATGGGATTTTATTTAAACAGGGATATTAGGGATAAAAGGGAAAACAGGGCTTATGGTTTTGGGAGACACAACAACATGATTTTGTAATCACCATTCACAACAATATGTCCTTTTTATATATATACATAGCTACATTTCTTTGGATATACACAACAAATATGTTCTCTATTTTGTAATGACTATGCACAGTCATATTGCCTTTTTCTTTTTGCACATCATTTTATTCTTGCTGTGTTTATTTGTTTTCCTTGCTGTGTGAAGGACGTTAGGGTTTTGGGTAGATTAGATGGAGGGCATTAGGGTTTAGGGAATATATGTGAGGGAGGGATAGGGTTTAGGTATTGGGGATGGAAAATTTTAACATTCTTTGCAAATGACATAAGATAGAGACATATGATAACAAATGTGAATTTAATGGGAAACAATGGAGGGAATAAATGGGAGTTTAAAACCTTGAAAACACACCAACCCTAGCACTATGCCTACATTGACAACATTTAAACTCACCATTTCTCTTGCAAATTTTTGAAGAAGAAAACCATGAGACATGTCATCATTCACTTATTCCTTGTTATCATAGATGAATTTGGAGCTTACCTGGTCGATTTAGCAATTTGGGAGGGCGATTTGGGTGATTAGGCACGTTTCTGGCAAATACAGATCTACCGGTCACACCTCTGCTCTAACGGTCGCTCCTGCCTGACCCGTCGCTCCAGTTCAAAAATTACACTGTGGGAGCAGCTCTGACTAGTCGCACCTGCCCAACTAGTCGCACCTCAAACTCGACTAGTCGCTCCTCTTTTGCAGGAGGCTTTTGGAGGCCTTCCCGGTGTCGGAATCTGGCGCAGGATGGCTCGTTGGAAAGGTATTTGAGTCTAATTTCCAAAACAAGTGGAATTTTTCAATTTTGAGTTGATTTGACCTGTCAAAAATCAAATCTCCCAAGACTGTTCAAAAAGTGCCAAATGAGGCTGCCTGAAAGAAGAGTGTTGTTGCAGTCAACTTTTGAATGCCTTCCTCAACCCCAAATTGAGCTCATGATAGCTCATTGGAAAGATATATTTGTCTAGTTATCAGTTTACCCATCAATCAAATCATTTGGCCAACCAAGCTAGGAGAAAACTTGATTTTCCCAAGGTCACTTCAGGGGTGTCTTTGATTCTCCTGAGGCAAGGTATTCTTGATATTTATCTCAAACCATGACACCTGTGTAAAAAGTGAAGGAGGTTTTTCTTCTTTGGCATGTTGTGGACAAAAACCTCTCTCAGTTTCCCAAAATTCATCTTTTATTTCTCTGGAACATTATTCGAGTGCGACTTGTCCCGATTTGTGAAACAAGGAATTCTGTCGAAATGAAGTGAGATGAAGGGGATAGGGGGCTTCTAAATTCTTGGGGAAATTTGTGGGAGTAGGGAGGGATGTTAGGGAGAAGGGGAAAGTGGAATATTAGAGATTGAGTGAGGGGAAGGGATCCAAAAGGGAAAAACACAGGCCCAACCTAGAAAATTGCCAGGTTGTAGCTAGAAACTAGGGTTTGTGCCAAAATGAGGATTTTGGGGAATCTGAGTGTTGGGAAGTGTATGATAAGGTACATTAAGGATAGGGGAAGGTGAATGAACATCAGGAAACAAGTTTTTCCATTGATTTGACCGTTCGAGAGAAAATGGCTTCAAAACCCTAGGAGAGGGAAATGGACTTGCCAAGGCACAACTGAAGCATGAACAAGCTGTAAAATGACCCTGTGGAACTTGACATGATGATGACAACCCCATAAATGATGATAGACTCAGCTGAATGATGACATGGACCGACATTTGGACAACTTTAAAAGGAGTTAAAGCAAACCCTAGACCTAAAGCCTAGTGACCAAATTTTGCTTGAAGACTCACTGAAATGACAAAATTTGACCTTGACACTTCAAAATCACTATGTAAGAGCACATTTGATCACTGGAGGAAGGCTGTAAAGACTGACACTAACAGGTGTAAAAGAGCCCTAAAATAATAAAAAATTCTAAATTGATTTATTGGCATTGTCTTTTAAAGTTGTTGCTTACTCAATGGGTAAATGGATGTGAAATTGATGGTGTTATGACCTTACTCAAAACTTTAATGTAATAAAACACAATATTGTGATCTTTTCATTTCAATGAATTCTAGCTAATGTAAGGAGAGAGGTTCTTCTTTAAAATATTAACTCCAAAATGCACCACTTCTAATTTTCCAATGCAATTCAAAGCCCTAAGTGCAAAAACATGCAATGTATTCTATGCACGATTTACTTGAAAACTATGCAAATGTAATCTATGCACAATTTCCATTCATGTTATGAAAATGAGAATTCTAACTATGCAAATCTAATCTATGCAAGAGAATTCTTCAAAACAAACACAAGATGATTCCAAATCAACGAAAGAACAAGATAACTATTTTTCTTCACAACTTAACTAAAGAACCAATCGAGTGTAAGTAAAGGAAATTGGGAGAGAATTCCAATGATAAAAATTAATGAAACTCAAAGGTGATTAACACTCAGACACAATTGGGATTTTTTTGGCAAAAATAAAGGAAAAACATGCAAAAATTGTTAAGAAACTGAGACAAACATATCAGTAATGACCAAAGGAAATCATATTAAGAATTTCTCAAAAAAAAAATCAAAACACCCAATCAAATTGACGAAGACCCTGTGAAGGTATAAAAAAGTGTAATTAAGTAGGAAAAACAAAAAATTATGGACTTGATGAATAGAAAATTGAAATTTTAAAAAATGCCATGTATGTGTGTAGGCAATAGCTCAATCCAGAAACACTTTGTGCCTAAAGATAAAGTGTGTATAGAGCAAAATTTTTAGAAAAAATAAAAACAAGTCAAATATATCATAAAATCCATATTTTCAATATTTCCAAACACTCAGAGAGGGCTATAACGGAAGGATCAAAGGTCAAAACAAAGAGAATGATGGAGAGTTAGATGATCCCCAACCGAGTCGCCAATTGTTAGGTAGACTAATCCCTCTTATGGACAAGACAAATCTCCCTAAATCTTAATCGAAATCTAGTAACAACCAGGAAAGAACTGGTACATTTCCCTAATTTGCGATTGATTGAAACACATAATATGAGAGAGATCACTTATCAGTTTATCGAAATGCCTGTCGAAGTCCCTCTCAGTGCCTTCGACAGTTAACTTCCCCTTGATTATTTAGATATCATTCCAACACTTTCCATAGCTTCTCCACGATGTTTCGAAGGAGGTCTGCATAGACATCAAAACACAAAGGATCAAAGCATGTAGTATATAGAATGAAAGATAAATGAACTACTTAACTCAACATATATCATAAATTGAATCAATAACCAATCATAGCCTATGTGAGTGATAAAGGAATCCCACAAATGATATCAGAAAATACGTAATTAGGAAAGAACAATTACTTTTTATTAAATAAAAGGGAGAACATACTTACAACCTCAAAGCCTTAATGTTACAATCCTCTTTTGATCAAGTGCTCATAATTATGCTCAAAAATCAAAGTGTTAGAATCTTGTCACACTCAGTTTCAAATTAAAGAGCTCCTCATTCTGAATCCAACGGTGTGAATGGTACTCAAAACGAGTTCGTATGCAAAAGTTAGAGCAAGTCAAAGTTCAAGTTTGACTTGTCTATGTGGCAGGATTGGCAAGGGTCCCAGCGAATGGGGAAGCACCAAGTGGCAGGTTGCCACTAGGTCCCGTATGTCTCATATCGTGGAAAAACAAAAGATGCAAGACAAGAATCAACCCCTAGCAGGTTGGGTTGCGATTTCCAATAATCACATATCACACCCAAAATCCTGTTGTTATTTGTTACCACTGATAAAATTCAAATTGCGATGACTGCCCGGATGTGATACTTTATTCTGTTACAGTTTAATGTCCCAACAAGTTCGCGATCTCGCATCATAAATTTTTGATGTGTTAAGATCCCGCAACCAATTTCCGATTGTGATTAGCGATAAGACCTCGGACGCGAGAATTTCATATGACATAGTTTAATACCTCGGTGGGTCCACAATACTGAAGTCGCAATTTTCCCGTGTTAACAAAACCTTCGGTCACTGAACTTCGCCGATTGCGATGAGTGATGGGTTCTAGATGCTGGATTTTATATGTTGCAGTTAATTATCCCTAGCGAGTTTGAAATATCATAATCGCGGTGTTTTGTCGTTCCATAGGAGCCCGCAACACTTGCAGATTGCAATTTGTGATATGGCCAACAAGATATAGCCCGCCATGCGGCGAATTTCTTGTTTCGTTAGCAGATTTTGGAGCAAAATGGGGTTTTTTGTTGGTTTTGGAGCAATTTATGGAACAAATATTGGGAGAACTAGAAGAAGTCATAAGTTCTTCAATTCTTATCCATATGTGATGCAAAAAGAGGTTAGATGGCCATTTTTGAGTATTCATAACTCATGGAGACAGGTTTCAAAGGCATATGAGCGTTATAAACACAATTTTGTCGTAATTTGAGCATAATAGAGAGGTCCAAGCCATTGGAAGTTGGACCAAGGAGATGTAGCCCAAGAGGGGTGAACTCCTTTATCATGTGCTTGTTGTGTGTTGTATTTTGATGTTCTTTGCAGTTGTTCTGTTGTTGTTCAACATATGTTTTATGTTAAATTGTTTCTAACATTTACATAAGAAACTCTCATGGGAATCAATTAACTGAGCAAAAATATTGAATCCTTAATCACTTGATAAGAAAATGATAAGCATCTTGGGTTTTATTATGAATGGGGAATTAACACAACATTACTAATCTGCTCCATTTAAGATCAAGTTGGTATCAGAGCGTTGGTTTTTGCTTACTAGATTTGCTTTGTGAAAGAAAGATTTAATTGTTTGCAAGTTTATGTCATGCTTAAAAGGTTAAAACTCAAAAGAGGAGAAGGGAAGTTGGTTGAAAGTCCTGAAATTGGGTCAAGTGGAAGAAGAGCAAGGTTGCCAAAGTCTTATACACCAGTACATCCTCAAGTTGCAAAAGTTGTAGTTGAGTCTTCAGAGACCATGTCTCATGAAGGAGAACCAATCATGATAGAAGATGAGAAGACCTTCAAAAAGGCTTTCTTTGATATGACAGAGATGGTGAAGGTCCTATAAGAAGAGAGGAATAACAGATTGTAAGGAGAAAGCTCCAAGCCCCCCAAAGGAGAAGGATCTTCAGGAAGAGGTAATGGGAGTGGAGGCAAACCTCCACCATCTTCTTCATCTTCTTCTTCGAAAGCATCTTCACCCTCTTCCACTAATACCACCACTACTCATACCCATCATCATTCTTTGAAAGGAACTGGTAAATCACCTTTCTAAAGCTTGATGTTAAATTCGAGTTGCCTATGTACAATGGTGAAGTGAATGCAGAGAAGCTAGATAACTGGATTCGTAAGTTGGAGGTGTATTATAGAATTCATAACCTTCAAGAGTACGATATCAAAATTCAGTTGGCTTCATTGAGAATGGAGGGTGCAACATTTGTACGGTGGGAATCAAGGACTCAAGACGAGATCAAAAAACATGGTAAGATCTCTATTACTTGGTCTGATTTGATTGCTACTATAAATAGACAGTTCTACCCTTTATCTCATATGCAAAAAGCTATCATGAATTGGCAAAATTTCAGACAGTTAAAAGGTCAAAATGTGCAAGAGTATACTCAAGAGTTTAGGAAAAGAGCTCTTATACTAGGAGTAGACTTATAGTCATAAGATACTTTGCTAAAATACATAGGAGGGTTGCATAACTATCTTCGACATACCATTCTTATGTTTAATCCCACGAATATTGATGAGGTTTGTGTTCAAGCTACACACCTCGAAGCAAGATGAAAAAATGTACAAGAAGAATGTAAGAAGAAGCCATTTCAGAATGGTGAAAAAGGGAAGAAATTAAAAGGAAAGTAGAAGAAAAATGCTTCTGTTAAGAACGAAGGGGAGAAATCTGTGTGCAAGAATTGTTCCAAAGCAGCCCATGATGAAGTGCATTACTAGAAGCTTCATCCAGAATTACGACCGAAGAAATCTAATAATAAAGGGAAACAAAAGACAAACGTTGTTGCACAACAAGGCTTAGGTTCTGACTCAGGTGATGAAATGAGGATTGCAACCACAGTCACTAAAGGGAAAGCCATGGAAAAGACAATCAAAGAGGAAGTCGTGGCAAGAACCAACACAACAAATAACTCCAATAATGTTTCAAATGAGGAAAACAAAATAGAGTTGTTCCATATTAGAGTTATTTCCAAACACACCAAGATTGATACGTTGTTTGACAGTGGATCTCAATCCAACTTAATATATGTGGATTTGATCAAGAAATTGAATCTAGAAACTGTGCCTCATCATAAATCGTATCCGTTGGGTTGGATAACCAAGGATGCCAATTTGCAAGTCACAAGGAAATGCGTTAGCAAGTTTGCAATTACTGTCAATTTCATTGATGAAGTTGAATTAGACGTTGTGCCATTGGATATTTCTGGGATTGTTTTGGGAAGCCCTTATCTGTATGACAAGAAAGTTGTTTTCCACTGATTTGAGAACAAATATCATTTGTTCAAAGACAGAGTGGAGTATATTCTGAGAGCCCATAGTAGAAAGCTTGATCTGTCTTTGGCAAGCGCAAGGGAAATGAAGCGACTAGTCAATTCTAGCAAGAGACTCGTGCTCCTTACGATCAAGCAGAAGAATGACAAGGAAGAAGGAATCCTTTGTAGGTTTTGACATGAAGCTGAAAGCTGAATTGATTGATGTGGTCAATCAGTATGGAGACATGTTTCAAGAACCAAAGAGATTGCCAGCAAAAAGGGGAATTCAACATGAAATTAAGCTACAGCAAGATTGTCCACTCCCAAACATCGGTATGTATCGAATGTCAATTCTGGAATGTTTAGAAATTAAGAAACAAGTCCATAAATTGTTAGATAAAGGTGTAATTCTTCCCTCGACTTCACCACGTGGCTCAACAATTGTATTGGTACCCAATAAAGATGGAGCCTGGTGCATGTGTGTAGATTATCGAGCTTTGAATAAGATTACAATAAAGAATCGATACCCACTTCCCAGAATAGATGATTTGCTAGATCAGTTGAAGAATGCAAAACATTTCACTAAATTAGACTTGAGAAGTCGATATCATCAAGTTAGAATAGTTGAGGAGGATATTTGGATGATTACTTTTAAAACAAAACAAGGATTGTTTAAGTGGTTGGTTATGCCTTTTGGTCTTTGCAACGCTCCAGCTACATTTATGAGAGTTATGAATGATGTTTTAAGATCATTTCTTGATGATTTTGTGATTGTCTATTTAGATGATAT
This sequence comes from Pinus taeda, assembly GCA_000404065.3. NCBI lineage: Eukaryota > Viridiplantae > Streptophyta > Pinopsida > Pinales > Pinaceae > Pinus > Pinus taeda. Next base: position 200,845 of record APFE030573521.1, on the reverse strand, counting down.
TTTGATATTCAACAAATCACAAGAAGAGCATGTCAAGCATGTGAGGAAAGTTTTGGATATCATGAGAAAAGAACAATTACTTTTGAATATATCTCAATTTGAATTCAAGAAAAACTTCCTTAGTGTATTTGGGCCACATAGTTGGAGGAGGTGAGTAGAAGATTGACTCCAATAAAGTTTCAGTCATTGTGAATTGGCCAATACCCAAATCAGTCACAAAAGCAAGGATTTTTCTGGGAGCAACGCAGTATTGGAGGAAGTTCATTGCTAATTTATCTTCCATAGCAGCTCCACTACATGCTTTGATTAGCGTGAAGGTTGTCTTCCAGTGGGGAGGCAAATAGCAAAAAGCATTTAATGCTTTGAAACAAAAGATCAATTCAACCCCAATTTTAGCATTGCCGGACTTGAAACAACCCTTTGTAATACAAACATATGCAAGTGATTATGCCATGGGTGCAGTTCTTTTACAACATGGTAAGCCCATTTCATTTCATTTTGAGATTTTTAATGGTGTTGTTATTAATTATCCTACGTATGATAGAGAGCTTTATGCATTGGTGCAAATTCTGAAGAAATGGAAGCATTACTTGATGGGAAAAGAAACCATTATTCACACCGATCATCAACCTTTGCAATATCTGCAACCTCAAACTAAATTGCAGCAATCAAGGCACTTTTATTGGATGGAATTTTTACAGCAATTCCACTTGGTAATCATGTACAAGAAAGGTATTTATAAAATAGTTGTTAATATTCTTTCTAGACCAGCTATTAATGTAGCCATTTTACTCAAGAATCATTCTATTATGCCTGAAATTTATGTTGAAAAATACACACATGATGTTGACTTTCAAGAGGTATATTTAAACTTGAGTCAAGGCCACCAAGTTGAGGAATTAGACTACCATGTACATGATAATTTGTTGTATCATTTGGGAAAACTTTGTGTTCCACATGGAGAGAGAGTAAATGTCACAAGGGAAGTGCACACTTCTCTTATTGCTGGACATTTCAGTGTAAGTAAAACATTGGCAAATCTTCAGAGGTATTTTTATTGGCCTCGTATGCTTGAAAGTGTGTCATGTTTTATCAAAGGTTGTTCATTGTGTGCAGTCAGTAAGCCTAGTAATAGGAAACTAGGACTGTACACCCCACTGTTAGTGCCTTCACGACCTAAGAGGGAAAGTGTTTCTATGGAATCTTTAGGAGGGTCTTCTTTTAATGAGGAAAGTTCAATGATATCAGTAGTTGTGATAGTTCAGCAAGATGTGCATATTAATGCCTTGTAAAAAACAAATTACAGTTGAAAAAACAACTCAACTTTTCTTTCAAAACGTATGGGTTCATTTTGGATTGCCTACTTCTATTATAAGTGATTGTGATTCTCGATTTGTTGGGAATTTTTGGTCAAGTTTATGGAACTTGATGGACACCAAATTGAAGAAAAGTACAATATTCCATATGCAAATAGATGGTCAAAATGAAGTGGTTAACAGGACAATTATTCATTTGCTAAGAGGATATTGCAGCAAACATCCTAAGTTGTGGGATGAATAGTTGCTTTATATTCAACATGCTTACAACAGAGTAAAACACTCTTCTACTCTAACTTCGCCTTTGAGGCATATCTTTGTTATTTGCTTAAATTGCCTTTGGATTTTATCTTTGAGAAAGATGTAGTTGTAGATGGACATAGTGGGATAGATAGAGCAAAGAAATTGATTGAGCAAATTTAGTTGATTCACCAAAAATTTAAAGAACAACTAGAAAAGAGTCAAGGCAAGTATAAGGCAAGACATGGTAAGCATTGTGTGGATCATCAGTTTCAAGTAGGTGATGAAGTTTGGCTATACAATAGCAAGGAAAGGCTTTAAGGTGAAGGTAAAAAGTTGAAACCAATTCATTATGGTCCATTTAAAATTTTGGAAAAGATTGGTAATAGTGCTTTCAATCTTGATTTGCCTTCATATATGCAAATCTATTCCATTGTTAATGTTGAAAATTTGAGATTGTATGAACCTCCTGTTAGCACTTGAAATTTCACCTAGGCTGAGATAGACAAATCTCAAGGCTACATCAAACCATTCAGCCTTGTAGCTAGCCCTACGAGGCAGGAGAAGGCTCTCTCCGGTCAAACTCGGTGGATTTTTCAATAAGATGAGTTGACCAATTAGAAACACTGATATTAGGCTAGTAAACTGATAAGGAGGTTTGATTTAAAGTTTTTGGGGTTTTTGGTGGCAATTGGAGGGAGTGCAATTCAGGGTGCGGGGATTGAGCTCAGGTTTTGCAGGTGGGTCTTTGGGGCAAGGTAGGAGTTTTTGCTGATGCCTTTAGCTGAGATGGATGATCAAGGAGGAAGGAAGAGAAGCTAAAGAGGGCAAACAATGAATTCGAATCCTCTCTAGACAGTGGAAAACATAAATTTTAAACAAAATTGAAAGCTGAGCATGGCATGCATGAATTCAAAACTTTATCACTTCTTTTGTTTAAATAGCAGCAAGAGATTAAGAAATGGAACACATAAACACACTTACAATAACAGTAGGAAACACACCATCAACATAATAATCCACAAGAATCCACAATGAAGTCTGCAAAACCCTGGCCTTCCTTTTCCATAAATTGCAGAAGATACAAGTCAAAAATACAATAGCACTTCTCCCTCTAGAGTCCAACCATGAAAATGAGAAATAGAAGGCATAATATAGAAGGTCAAACCTCTTCCCCCACCTCTAGGGGTCGAGCTCAGCTTCCTAGGAGCTGTTACAACTAATTCTAAATCAGACACTAGATAATAGGCCAGCACAACAACTTGCCTCTAAAAGTTAGGAAGCCTATCCATGCATTAAATATTCACTATTTACATCAAAGAAGCTTCTAGAAGAGGTAAAGAAGAGTAAAAGTATCTAATGCCATGAAATTGACACAAGAATCCATCAATTACATGCCTAAATAATCAACCCAAGTGAAAACTGTGCTTAGCTGGCCGAACTGGTCAAAAACTGGCAAATTTTGCTTGACTGGTCGCACCTTTTGGTAGCACTGTTTGAGGGCCTTCCCGGAGTCCAAATCAGGTGCAGGATAGCTCGTTGGCAAGGTCTGGAAGTCTACTTTCCAACCCAACTGGAATTTCGAAATTTGGAGTTGATTTGACCCCTCAAAAATCAAATCTCCCAAGACTGCTTTCTGCAACTCAAAAAAGGGGCAGAAAGTCAAAATTTGGCTGTATTTTGAGCTTTTGGCTGCCCAAATCTTCACAAAATTTGAAACCCTTCCATAGGCAAGTGTATTTTTACAAGAAAAATCCAACCATGTAGAGTTTTCCCCGTTCCGAGCTGTATCGACGACTCGTCTCGTACGGGGTGAGACGAGTCGAGTGGCCAAAACCTGTAAAATTCCAAAAAATGCCAAAAATGCCTCAAAATCCTCAAAATCTCTTGGGTTTTCTGCTTGGAGGAAGATAATGAGTACCATGGTGAGTGAGTGAAGCCTCGGCCAAGATACTGAGCGGGTTCGTCTTCTTCCTTCCTTTGGGAGCCTTTGTCAACCTTCTTTGAAGAATTTTCATCTTCGCCTTGCAAACATGCATTCTTGCCCAATAATGGTTTTTCATGTTCCTTAGCAACTTTTTGTTCCGATTGGCCTTCGCCAACAACCCCTCTAAGTGTGTGTTCACTCGGATAAGCATGGATTCCCTCTCCTTGGGCAGCAAGTCACCGGGCCTCCTACAATTGATGACTCGATCACTTCGAATCCTCCATAGCTCATCCAACTCTTTCTCATCCTCAAGCTGTTTGTTTCGCCGCTCTAAATATTTAATTATCCATTTTGCCATCAATAATTGTGTTTGCAGCGAATGAATCTCGGTGCTTTGCTCTCGGATGATATCCTTGAGCTCTGTGCTAGGAGAACCGGCGTCAAGATCAATAACCGGATCACCTGACACTCTCTCCTCAATAATGGGCTTCTTGCCCCTCTCGGCTACCTGTGCTGCTGTCGGCAACGAGGCCCCTTCCACCTGGTGTGGAGATAACACTCACTGATCCAGTGATGATGACGAGACCCCTTCCACCTCCTGTGGAGAAAATACTCGTCGAGCTACTGCAAACAAGGTTCTATGACCTCTCTGATATGTACACTGTAGTGGGGAAACAACATGTCTCGGCACAATAATCTCGGGCTAGTGTGATGGACCTCCCTCCTCATGAATGACCTCTGGCTCTAGCTGTGGCTGTGTTGGCACTGTAAAGACCTCATGAGAAATGAAGTCTGCCCATGGAATGCCCTGCTGACTCAACTGATGAGAAACAACGAGTTGAATGAGACCATGATGGCACAAACTCCTATGCTGCTGAGCTGGGGACTGCCTCTGAAACACGGATGACATCCTTTGAATGTCCTGGAAGAAGAAAACTGGGATGTTCATCATCCTCACTCGGGTAAAGTGCATCAACATGTGAATGTGACAAGAGAAGACCTGTGAAAATCTTCCCTCGCATGTAAAGTAATGCATGATAAGCCGCATGATTGGAGCATACTTCGCCCGAAGGAATCTGAAAGGAAAGACCCCTGACAAGTGACTCACAAATGCTGGCCTGACATATGGCTCAAAATAAACAAAATCCAGCATTTTGTGGTTGGGCCACACCTCACCCACATTCGGTATCCCGGTAGCCTCTGAAATCATCTCCGGATATAGTACAAAATTCACCCCTGCAAGAGTGACCTGCCCATCATGAAGGTGTAAAACAAATAAACGTGCCAACTCCCTGTGATGCTGAATCTAAGCAAGCCTTTCACAGAACTGAAGACATGACATATAACGGAAACCATTCATTGCCAAAGGACAGGCCTGCAATTCTGCCAAAGAGGTGGGTTCCTCTCTCCTATGATGACCACCTTTGCCACCCTTACGAGGCCTCTGCTGTACCTCCACCTCTGTAGATGATGAATGGTCATCACCTTGCTCATAAGTCTTGGTCTCTGACATGGTTTTGGAGCAAGATGGGCAAACTGAAAGATAAATAGAACTGCTGCCTCTGCCTGCAAAAATGCTGAAAAGTATGATGTTTTCAAGGGGAAAAAATCATAAGGGAAATGTTAGGGGAGGGATTTTTAATAAGGAATGGGAAAATATATAAAAACAGGGATTTTTAAGGGAGAATTCACAAAATGTTAAACATATCATATCATCTTCAATCATTAGGAAATCATTTGCAACGAAATACTTTATTAGGATTTTATCATAAGGGAATAAGACTTCTTTTACATCTTGTCATAAGGGAAAAGGGATCTTAATTGAACAGGAATTTAGGGAAGGGGTAGAGAGGAAAACAGCGATTGGTTTAGGGGAGACACAACAATATTCTTTTGCAGGCAATAATTACAGCAATATGTCCATTTTATAAATATACTTAGCTGCATTTTTCTTGTTTTTGCTATGGGTATACAACAGCAGCATGCCTTCTTTTTTTCAATGACTATACACAACAATATCTCTTTTGTTCATATTTGGTCATTTTGGCATATTATTGCTCTTTTTTCTTTTTACATAACATTTTTTATATTTTTTGTTATTCTTTTGTTTTCCTTGCTATTGTTCATTTAGTTTGCTTGATGTGTGGAGGGTATTAGGGTTTGGGTAGAATACATGAAAGGGCATTAGGGTTTTGTAAAGGGATAGGGTTTTAGGAATTTGGGATGGGAATTTAGTATTTAGTGCAAATGAAATAAGAGATAGATATATTACAACATTTGTGAATTGAATTTCATAGGAAACAAGGAGGGAATAAAGAGGGATTTAAAACCTTGAAAAAACACATAAACCCTAGCATAATGCCTACATTAGCAACAACCAAATTAATCCATTCTCTTGCAATCTTGAATGATAAAACCATTAGACACATCATTATTTCATCATCCCTTAGCATCATTCACGAATTTAGAGCCTACCACGATCGATTTAGCACTTAGGAGGGCGATTTGATCGATTTGGAGGGTTTTTGGACAAAACAGGTCGAGTGGTCGCGCCCCTGCTCTGAGTGGTCGCACCCCCTCTGAGTGGTCGCACCCCTTAGGAAATCACACTGCAGAACTGGCGCTGAGTGGTCGCGCCCCGCCCAGCTGGTCGCGCACCTAGTTTGAGTGGTCGCGCCCCGCCCAACTGGTCGCGCACCTAGTTTGAGTGGTCGCGCCCCCTGAAAACGAACCCAACTTGCTGCAAATCGCCTTCTTGACCTCTCACTTGTGTTTTTCAAGCTCTCAAATGCATAATGAGACTATGTAGAGGGAAATTTAGTCTTTATAGGTCCAAATTTGAAAAAATTAAATCATCAAACCCACTTTCTAATGTTTTTTTGCTTTGACATTCACTTTAACACTGTTTTAAGTTCACTTTGCCTGAATTTGATCTTTTGAGTGCTTTAACTCCGTTCTTTTTGCAGGTTGACTATCTGATGGAGTCTGGCAAGGAAACCAGGGTTATTGCCGGCATTCTGAAGAATTTTGAAAATTTTCCTTATTTTTGCAAATTTCACATGACCTTGGGTTTAAAAACAGGGTTTTTAAATCCAAGGTATAAATGAGCTATACCTGATGAAAAATATCGATGGAACATATTTACATACCTCCTTCCGGCTTGCTGGGGACTATTAGACCTTTAACTCATGACCTTGCAGTGATTTTGACCAAAACCCTAGACCTAAGACTTGGGATTTCAAGACAAAAAAATAAAACAAGTGTAACACAAGCTTATTAAATGAAATGATCTGATCCAGCAAAGCCAAGAAGGGAACAAAGACCAGCTCCTCCATCAGTGTTATGGCATGCCTAACGAGATGCAAAACTGATACTGATGAGACACCTACCTATGCATAATGCAAAGAGCTTTTGATCACCAATGGAGGGCTCAAGACCGACACTAACAGAGTGCATATTTGTTGGATAACCTGATGGTGTGAAGGGATATCGACTCCTCATTCCCTCTACGGACAAGCTCATCATTGAGCGAAGTGTCAAATTTGAGGAAAGTCTCTCACATGCACCTCAGTCGCCACATGCAGACACTTTTTATCTACCTCATGTCCGAGATGATGACTCAGTGCACTCAGATGAAAATAAAGATCATGCAGATGCTGAGGAAGAGCATGCAGATGTAGAGAGAGAGTCTTCAGATACAAATCTAGTGCATGCAAATGATGATCCACATCCAAGCCTAGATCAGGCTTCCAACAGTGAATCATATTCCCCTGTCCCAAATCAGAGAACAAGGAGCTTACGTCAGATATATGCACAAGACCAACCAGCTGCTAGAAATGGTCTTGTGGGGGATAATTCTGATCTGCAAAGGACTAGCTTAGAGTTTATTGAGCCTCCTCTTGTCCTTATTACCACTGAACCATCGCCCTCCTAGCATTGTCACCTGGTTCAGTATTCTAATCCACAGTCTTATGTGTGGAGGTTTGCCGTTACACCAAAACCCGCAGGTATTGGTAAACATTACAAGCCAGTAACTAGGATCCCCAGGGTGG
>APFE030573521.1:127277-186731 GCA_000404065.3 Pinus taeda | reverse complement strand
CCAAAAGAGGGAGTATCCCATTGAGGTTGGAACTGAATAACTTCCTCTAGAACACTATAAATACAGGCCTTGGGCCAGAGGAGGGGAGGTTGAAAGCTGAACATTCCAAAGGGTAGATGCTGCTGGAATTAGGACTTCCTTGTAAAGCTTGTGAGGAGAGATTCCCATCCTTTCTTGTTTCATTTGGAAGTGGGTGAACTTGTCAAAGTAGAGGAAAACTTTTGCTGGACCCTGGGAGGAACTTGCACAACACCAAGGCTCAGGTTGTAATGGTTTCTTTTGTTTCCTATTAATACAAATAAGTCCATTCTTCTCAATGATTTCTTGTTAATGAATTGTTTCATATACTCCTTGGTCTATATGTTGAATATGTTTTGTTTTATGAGATATTCAAGTGTTATGTAATCGTTTGGTTGTTAGTGTATGCAGATTTCGAAGTGGAGGAGCTCGTCTGGATCGACGAGGCTAGACTACTACAACAACGTTGGACTTCAGGTAGGATCGAAAACACTTGGTTTCTCGTATAATAATGCATGTTTAGAGAAGGATTGCTCTTAATTGTCTTGTTTGTCACTAGAAAGTCTTAGGCTTCTAGGGAGGTTGGTTTTGTCCGCAAGATTAACTCTTTCCGCATGACAGCGTCCATCCACTATAACTGTTGTTTCCATAAGTCTCGGTTGTTCTTCCTCTAATAGCTAATACATAGTCTCCCATGTGGATGTCCCTGCATCTCGATTACAAGTAGTATCTGTGAACGGGGGGTCATATCTGACTTCTCAGAAGTAGATGCCTTTCCTTTCTTCACCATTTCTTCAGATGTCCTGCTCTATGTGCTCTTCATGAAAGTTACAAGCAGAGAGCAGAATAGGATAAAAATGATAGTGAATGTAGAAATAAATCAATAGAAGGACGAAATAAGGGTGATGTAGGGTCTTTAATTCTAAATCACGTTAGAAGATATCAACTTGCGTCAAATGGCCTTTCACACCTCATTGTAATCATTCATTTAATAAATGTCCACTAATGAACCGTTATGTTTAACTTAATGTTCATAAATTTGCATCAAAAGTCGGGGAGTAGTCTCCTAGAACCGTGAGCCCTTTGTGTTGCAATAAAAGTGATTTTGCAATTTGCTGTGCAATATTGCAGATCATTATATCGCAAAAACTTGTTTTCATTAAGACTTACCGCCATGTGAGTTGATGCGATATGCGATAAGCGATATGCTATCGTATTTCACAATATTTGCTTATGCTTCATCGAGTAGCATTGCATGATTGAAAATGCGATGCGAGAAGATTTTTTTAAGATTTTGCATTTTGCGGATATGGGGTAACTTTTATAAGGAAGGTCCGCCATAATCATTTTGTGATGAGAAAATAATCCTCTAAAAGCGGGTCTTTTCAAGGTTTATTTTAATATTCACGACCTTTCAGGTATAAAGTTACTCTTAGGCTATTTTGATAATGTGGTGCTTATTTAAGAAACTTATTGTTTGTGAAGTTTTATACACTTAAAGTATGAAAAGGTAAATTTTCCATGGTTTTGCAAGTTCTGTTTTGACATCTTATTTTATTCTAAAAATAAAAAGGCATAACTAGATGATAAGATTTGATTTTTTGGAAGGGTTCCCATTTATTAATGTTATTGCTAATATTAGTAAATGGGGGAGGGTTGTTGATAAGCACAACACAACTACATCGTGCCACCATCGATAATCTCCTCAATAACATACAGCCCCAGCCAATGCATTTTGAGTTTCCCTGAGAGTTTATCAAACTTACTATCATACAACAACACCAAATCATTCAGCTTAAAGGTGCACAACTTAATATGTCGACCATGCCATGCCTTTTCACGCTCCTTTTGGACCTCCTGGTGAAATCCAGCCAAAAATTGTTCTTCTTCGAGCTCAACCAACTGCACGAGCCTCTCCTCCAGGGTCTGTGATCCATCATACCTGTGAGCATTGCTATGCATAGAATAGGCACGATGTATTCCATAGGCATTACGGCTTCCACTCCATATACAAGCCTAAAAGGTGTTTGTCTCGTTTGTTTCCTACATGTCATTCGATAAGCCCATAACACTGCTAGTATGCATAGGTCCCAATCACTTCACTGCACATTGCATACCTTGGTCAGCATGGTTTCTAGTACTTTGTTGAATGCTTCTACTCATAGATTTTTCTGTGTGGCTGCTCTTCTTGCATAATGTCTTCCCACCATTAAGAGCCATTTGCACATTCGCCCCCAACACATGCTTATTGACCAGGTATTTCAACGTGGAGTACATGTGAATCTGCACAGGTTGGGGCTCTTTTCCATAGTCCTGTGTCCACTTGGCTAGATGCATGCACGGGTCATCCTATCCATCATACTTGGCTACCAGTTGCATCTTAGGCTTCCCAAATCATGTTCGCATCATTTTCCTACATTCGCACCAATCATCAAAGTTTCCTTTGTGCATACCCCACCATCTCGTGGGCGTAGCATGTAGTGCCCAGTCCAAGGCCTGGAAGTATTTCTTTTCCGGTACCTCCGTTTCAAATGCATCCAAAAGGTATATACCTCATTTAGACCATCATAAGTAGGTAGATCTTTTACTTCTATCGATACGCAGTGCAACGACCTAGTCATCATATTGCAATTCATTGTAGTTACCTCATGTAATCAATTCTACCATCGTTTTATTTCTTCATCAAAATCCAAAGTGCAGGAGCTCTCACACTCCCATGTAATCCACCCATCCACGGTGGGATTCACTCAATCTTGGTCTCGTGCGGTTATCTTATAGATAAAGTCTAGATCATCATCACTCTCATAGTCGCGGACCGACTCCATATAGCGTGATCCTTCAGCAGGGTCCAGGGGTATAATTACACATAGTGACTTCTTCTCAAAGATCATTTTTCACTTCTTTAGATTAATTACCCTGTTCATGTCAGTGGCCCAGTCAATTCCTAAGAGCACGGGGTAGGGATTGCTATCATCAACAATCTCTATCACTTCAAAATCTACCAGCGCGCTTGCTCCCTCAATATCAACAGTATTCCCTGCAATCGCCCCATGGGTATTATTTATTGCTGGTTCACCATCCTTAGCTAAATTGGAGACCATTGCAGTGTAGGTCACCCCATTCACTCCCATGTCTATTTCGATAGAACATTCACATATGATCCCAAATCTAGGATGACTTGATCCATTTCGTATTCTCTGATCTGTGGGGTAAGTCTCATTTCTCGTCCCATTCTTGTCTTATGCTTTCTGATCTTGCGGAATACACACAGTTCACCTGACACGATCCCAACACACTTATTAATAAGTTCCTGTAACCCTTTCACAACCTTACTGTCGCGTAATAACTTCATACATGTTTCCAAGAAAGTTGTTAGCATGGATAGGTCCATTTCCAGCTTCGGTTTATCTTTGCTTCCTGAAGTGGAGGCATCAACGAAGCTCTTCTTAGCTTCCATAAAGGTCTCCTAAGTGCACTCCAAATCAAACTCAGCTTCTTTCGCCAGGGATTTCTGAACCCATGTACTATCTTTTGATTGTTTTCCTTTGTCATCTCTCATCGTGATTCCACTTCGGAGCACAATGTTTACATTCGGGTCTTCCTCAAGTAGCTTAGACCTCATCATCCATAGGTTTTGAGTCAGGGGAGCTGGTAGCACTCCTTTGTCGCGTATCATAGCTATCAGCATAGGACAATATTCTGTCTCATGATCAAACATCATGCAATACTTGCATGATGGGTGCATTGGATTCGTGAAATCACGGGCATAGTGTCCTAGCCCTTCGCAATTGTAGAAAATCAACTGTCTACGACCTCGACCAGGTCCTCCTCCACCTCGGCCTCATTCGTGCCCCTGAAATCTTGTCCGCGCCATTCCTACATTCCGGTCAAGGGGTCGCGTTTCGGTCTGCGATCATCATTTCATAGCTTCTGCAAGTACGCTTGTCATGTCCCACTGACTTACAAAAGTTGCAGAACAACTTTTGTGAATTTTGTGTATACTTCTGTAACAAGTTGTAGTTGTTCGTGGCATGTTTTCTTGCTATTTGAAAGATAGCACACGACAAAGTAGGCACCACACTAGGTCCTTCTTGAGCTTCCGGTCTTAAAGGCATCGATCCTCCTCCTACGAGGTAATTTGTAAAAATCGGGCAGTGGTCTTTGTCATGACCCTGACTCTTGCATTTCACGTACCACACTTCTCTACGCACTTTTGGTCGAACCGTCCTATCCTATTTCAGACTCTTCATCTCAAGGCACAGATTCTTCAGCTGCGCGTGGATCTATTGAACTCCTAGGTTAGGATATTGCATTGGGGTCTCATGTAGTTTCAGAGCAATCTTTAAGGCCTCTCCCTGAGTTTTCATCTTCTGCTATGATAGCACACTCCTTAAATGTGGTAGTAGCAAAGATACAAACCACTCGTGATGTTGTCCATCCGCCAGCTTCATGTTGGCTTCATGGTTCCTACATTTCAGCCTTTGATCTAGTTCCCAAGGCATCTCACTTGGTAGCATCATGATCTCTTTAAATCCCACAATCGACTATGCTTCAGATTTAGGCCTACTAAATTCTCTATTTAACACTGTTTGGATATCCGTGACTCTTGCATTCCAGTTATAGTTGGAATACTTAATATACTAGGTTAGCACATGATCTTGTAGAGCACTAACTAGTGTCACTTTCTTGATATGGTCATCTGTAACACCTTGCACTTCCCATACAACCCTTACAACTAACTAGAATTGGTCCAGATCCTCATTTCCCAAACCTTTGAACACAGGCAACTTCACTGTGTTTGCCATACTGAATCACGGTGGTGGTGGAGTTGGTATAGGTGAAGATGGCGGTGATGGCGGTGAAGCCAGTGGTGGTGTGGGCGAGGGTGGTATTTATTGAATTCTTTGTCTTATCAGATGAATAGCACTTCACGGAGAGACCTTCGTGAGCTCTTCCTCGTTCCCTCGTGGATGTGAAATCAAGGGGCTATTTTTTGGACCCTTATTTCCTTTGTTCCTGTAAACTTTTCCATTTCGCGTAGCTATGAACATCAAGGTAACTGCATAACCCGCTTTTCGCACAACAACATTTTAATCCAAGTATTTAAAGACTTTATGTACTTACCTCACGGTCCGTTGAGAAAACGTCACTCTGCCTTGATGTAGCTTACTGAGGTGTCAACCGCGAACTCAGTAACAAATCCTCCTATAATTCGATCAAGCCAATGATCGACGGCGCGCACGATCTTACCCTCTGATGCTTCCAACCTTCGCACTAGCTCTGGGGTCCACAAAATAGGACCGTCAAGTTTCCACCTTCCTTGGCTATATGCTAGCTTCACGATCCATTCGTAAAGCTCAATAGTTAAGGACGTAAAAAATATTTCGTGGATTTCTGTATACAAGTAGCTGTCTAACCACTCTTCTTTTGACAGTCACGGGTTTCTATTCTCCTGCGCCATGAACTTGTGATTTACTCTATCCAACCAACCTTCAATTTCTTTCTTAGTTGGATGCCAATAATACGACATCACACATCTCTCATGCAAATTCTGGTCTCAGCAATAGAACTATTTGTTGGATTAAGGGGGCCTGACCGAGGTTTAGAGTTATTTAGCCAAACAAATCCCTACACTCCTAGCCCTTTCGGCATCAACCCACAGAGCGTGTACTAACGTTTCACCCAAAGCAGTAAGGGGGGATGCTGGAACCAAGTTTCCGCACCCTTGAGATGGATGTGATGTCAGTTTAGCCCAACTATACCTGCCTTTGCCAGGTTGCTTTGCACTCTATTCCACCCTTCAGTACCCTCGTGAAGTGTCACAATCATCTTTCACACAACCCTAACCACGGGCTGAGATGCTTTCGCGCTGCTATGGCAGTGAACTACATTATTTCCCAACCTAGGCTGAATATCTTACTTATCTTATTAACATATCTTAATTATCTTTGTGTAAATAGATATTCTACTTGCGTGCACTTAATCAACACAATTATACACATTCACACATCATCTAAGCATTAGAAGTGAAATTCATACCCAGTATAATAGATGCATAAATAGGAACTAAAGACACAAAATTGATAGAAACTTCTCTATATTAATACTTCCAAATGATTACAGACTCGACTCGCCCTATGCACTCAGCTGCAAGGGTCCGTGCACTCAGCTATGGACTAGTAGGCCTCTGTGAACTCAACTGCAAAGCCTCTACCTATGCTATGACCCAAAACATAGACTTACACTTCAAATATGACTCAATTCTTCCTCATTGTTCTATTCATTTTTTGCATTCCCTAACTACTTAGAGCTTTGCTCTCTTTATACAATCCCATGGTCCGCGGACCATGGGTAGATCTCCTACAATTGACATTAGATTATCAAAATAAGGGCGGACAACCCTATGACTCTTTAACAACTACGTGCTCCACGTCCACAAAATGCAAATTCATTACATTGGAATTACAAAATTGGACCAAAATCTGAGCTCTAAGCCCCAAAACTTCCCTTGGGGGATCCCGTGCCCAACACTTGTTGTGGCGTAGGCCGGATGTAATCCATAAGTGATTTTGACTACTTAAATGCCCCTGGAACATGATTTCTCAAGCAAAAGATTAAGACTCAAACCAATTAAGAAACTGTAATAATACTAACAATAATAATAATTCTAAAAAATATTACTATATTTAAAAAAATGTAAAATATAGTTATAAATAAAGCAAGTTATTTTAAATTTAAAAATAAATAAAAATTAAAAATTAAAGACAAAAATATATATACAATTTAAAATTAATATAAAAAACAAATGAAAACAAACACAACAAAAAACATAACATGATACATATGGATGTTGGGAGGGCAAAGCCCATCCACCCACATGATTAGCCTACAATGACCACATGACCTGTATAAGTTATGTGACAGCTACAAGTCAACCACATAAGCGGGAAGGGCTATGACTAGCATTGCCTCCACCTTGCCCTGCTAGAGCTTTGTATTATTTCATGTTTTTTATTTTATTTTTATGATTTTCTTTGTTTTTTAAATCTTATTTTTTAATTTAGTTGTATTATAATTATGCCAAAGGCATTTTTCTTTGCGAGGTTAGGGTGAGCAGACACTATTCACCCCAACCAGTGGTAAGTGTATATTTTTTTGTCCTTCGTCTAATTAAACATGGCCACATGACATATGAACAATGCAAACTAGCGTCACCGTTGGTTGCTGACTAAGTGGTGGACAGATAAAATCATGTGCCCACTCCCTTCACTAGTAAGAAAGGATCAAAAGTCAAAATCCGTGCCAGATGTTGATATTATAGGTAGCCATTGCATCTATGATGTCCGAGCTCCAACTTCCACAACTATGATGGCTACTGCAAAAGATTGTGATAATTTGACAAAGATCTTCATCCGCATCAAAGGATTTGGTACAAGGGTGTTTGGTTCACAAAGTGTTTGCCTTATAGATACCGTCTCTATCTTTGAAATTCATGGAAAAAATGGAAGGGGGAACTGACTTTCATGGCATCATTGTAGTGTGGTTTTTTTTGGCATTCTTTATCAGATTCCCTGTTAACATAGTTACTGATCAAAAGAGAAAATGAACTAGTACCCGTTTTTTGAGGTAGCAAAAAACACTCAATTTTGAAAAGTGGTGATGCCATAATACATTTTTTTTTTAGCATATTTTTAGCACTTTAAATTTTCTTATGCATCAAGTATGAACATTTTTTTTTTTTGATGATGATGATGATGATAGTGGTTACCGTCCACTGAGACCAAATTGGTCTATCGGAACTATAATATTTTTAGTTTTTAATTGTCTAGCTCCTCGTCTTTCTTGGCGAGATTGGTGTTGTAGCTTTCTTTTTTTTCTCTACGGTCTTCCAACTTCCTTTATCTTGCATCTCCTTCATCTCTTCTAGTTCTTGGGACATTGGTGTCTTAGCTTCGCGATCTATTGTGTTCATCCTTTTGAAGATAGTCGGAGAAGAAGTTTGGTCTAGGAGATCTGCTTCGCTGTTAAATGAAGATTTATTTTGTATGGTATTTGAATCTTCATCACTGTTGATGCTTGAGGGGTCGTTGAGTGCACTTTTTTGCTGTTGGGCAGGGCTTTCTCCATGCTTGTCATGAGAGTTGTTTCTGTCTTGCCCAATTTCTTGTGATTCTGAGTTTTCTCTAGAGTATTCTTCTTTGATGACAGTGTAGTGTTCTTTTTGTGCTCCTTCCCACCAAGTAGATCTGTGGTGGTTTTTTCTACCGGGATTTTTCTCAGAGGCTTTTGAGCAATTTTTGGCTAGATGGCCTGTCTCAAAGCACGATCGACATCGGAAGAGGACACTTTCATAATCAAGTTTCTGGTTCCATACATAATCTTTACTTGTTAGGTTTATTTCCACTGGGAATCCGGCACTGAAGTCCATTTCCACACAAATGCGTGCATAGGTGGTTCTGGCATATTCCTTTGTTTTTGGGCACCTGCAGTAAAATTTCCCAATTGCATTTCCAATGGCTTTTAGCGAGGAGAGATTCCAGAGATGCAAGGGTAAGCTTGGCAATCTCACCCAAATTGGTGCTGAGGTTATCACTGTTGTTGAGGGATCGAACGCTGGGTACCATGGCTTCATGAATAGGCCTGATTTTTCCCAAAACCAAGGGCCAGAATCTAGAATGCATTGTCTACTTTCAGGATTTTCAAAATATATTATAAAGAAACCTCTAGCACAGGGGTAGATATTAATTTCATCAAAAATGACAGGCTTCCATACCTCCGAGATCCAATTGTGGAGAGCTGTTAGCCGCGGCCATAAACCATTGAACCGACAAATTAGGGCACTTTCAGAGAATTTCAAAGCCTCATCGAGTGAGGCCTGGACCACCTGGATAGTGGGAGCTGGGGCTTCACTGGCAATATGGGCAGGAGCTTTCCCTCCAAAAGCAGACGACACTGAGCCAGCAGCTATTTTCACGAAAGTGGGAGCCATATTTTACTTGCCGCACCCTAGCCCCTCAACTCCCTTCTCAACAGAAGTGGCACCAACGGCAGCAACTAAAACTCGAGTCACCATTACGAACCACCGAAGTGTTGCGGCCCTAGAGCCCAACCGCAAAGAAATATGTGGAATAGATCTGAGGAAAAGAACCGAAAGGGATTTGCAAAAGAGATCTGGATGGTGAACCGAAAGAGATCTGATGTCAATAATCCAACGAAAACCATACGAAAACCAGCGAAAACCAAGGTAGCAGGGCTGCGGCTCTAGAGCCCAGCCGCAGAGAAAAGGGGATCGGCCACGTGCACGAGATATAGCGTTGCTTGACCACATCCTACAGACGGCAGAGGGGCAGCACTGTCTCAATGAATTCAATGTTCAGTTTGTATTCAGAAACTCAAACGACGGAGAGAGGCGATCTGGAGCCACAGAAGAGGGGCGATCTGGGGTGAACTGGAGCCGCAGAAGAGTGATCTGGAGCCGCAGAAGAGCAATCTGGAGCCGCAGAAGAGCGATCTGGGCGAACTGGAGTGATTTTATATATAGAGACTATATATAAAATCATTACAAGTTTGAATAATTATACAAATATATGAATAAACATTTTATAGTCTACAAGTTAGGCACTAGTGAGATTCGCCAATGTTTTTAAACTTCATGTTAAGATTCCATCCTTAAAATTTTCCTTGGAATGCCCCCCACAGTCATTATTAATCATTACTCCAGTCTCGAAGGCCAACAAAATAGGACCAGACTCCTATAACATTTTTCCATGCTAATGTATTCAAAGCATAAGCTTCCTTTGAGCACTCTAATTTTTTCAAAGTAACAGTGCCAGAGCCACAACCCTGCCAATTAAGGCTAGGAGCACACCGACGAAAAAAGGGACGGAAGGGAAGGTGCACACCGAGTAGCCAGACCGACCTTTACAACCCAATATCCAAATACAAGCTTTTTAACTACAATAACTTAAATATACTCTATTGGAGATGGAATTACCATGGGTGTTGGCACCAGACTTGCCCTCCAATGGATCCTCGTTAAGGGGTTTAGATTGTACTCATTGAAATTACTAGACATGATGATCCTAATATTGTTATTTATTGTCACTACCTCCCCATGTCAGGATTGGGTAATTTGCGTGCCTGTTGTCTTCCTTGGATGTTGTAGCCATTTGTCAGGCTCCCTCTCCAGAATCTAACCTTAATTCTCCATCACCCGTCACCACCATGGTTGGCCGCTATCCTACCATCGAAAGTTAATAGTGTAGAAATTTGAATGAAGAATCGCCAACACAAGGGTTGTGCGATCCATCAAGTTATCATGATTCACCGGAGAAGCGGACAAGCCCAAGCTGACCATTTTTCTAAAAAATGCATGACTTCCAAAGAGTCAAGACTTGGTGCATGTATTAGATCTAGAATTACTATAGTTATCCGAGTAGTATGGTACCATCTAAGAAACTATAATTTATTTAATGAGCCATCCGCAGTTTCACAGTATGAATTAGATCGTACTTAGACATGCATGGCTTAATCTTTAAGACTAGCATATGACTACTAGCAGGATCAACCAGGTAGCACCCTCCCACTTCAAAGGGAATTCTGGGCTCTCTCTTACCAAGAGCCGACCTGAACACCCATCAAGTCAAAGAGATATCAAAATATCATGTTAAACCTTTTATGCCTTAAACTTCTTGCATCCCAAGAGGGAAACACACACAACATGTCAAGGATATGGCAAACAAATGGGTAGACTTGCCAAGTCACAATGCACCAAGGCCACCTCAGAGTTTTCGACCACACCCCAACCAACAAGAAAACGAGTGATCACTCACACACTCCCTTAGAAATGCCTCCAAAAACCCCCACACCCTACAGAGAGGCCACCTAGGAGTCCAACCGGACAACAACAATGGTGGACCTCGATCTCCTGATTTCCTATGATAGCCCCAATGAAAAGGAAATAAATTGAGAATGATCAACCACGCCACCTCTATATTATAAATGAGCCCCAACCCTCCCTGCCTCACACCAAGGCCACCTAAGAGACCACCCAGATATCGACAATGGTGGACCTCGATCTCTTGATCACCTGCGGCAGCCTCGATGTGAAGGAAAAGGAAGGAAATAAAAATAATACGACCGACTGCAAATCCTATATTAGAGAGGCCATACAAACCTTCCCACCATGCACCAATTCCACCTAGGAGTCCACCCAGATAGAAGCAATAGTGGACCCTGGTTGGATTATCACCTGTGGCAACCTTGATGTAAAGGCCAAGGAAGGAAATAATAGAAGACAAATTGAGCTTGCAAACTCCCCTAGAAATGCCACCCAACCCTCCTTGCCCTGCACAAAGGTCACATAAGAGTCCACTCAGATAGCAGTAGTGATGGACCTTGATCACATGATCACTTGTGGCAGCTTCAATGCAAAGGCAAAGGAAGGAAATAAAAAAATACCCACTGAGCCCACAACCTCTCTTAGAAATGTGCCCCAACCACCCCCCCCCCCCCCACGCCCTGCACTGAGGCCACTTAGGAGTCCACACAGGACAGTAGCCATGGTGGACCTCGATCACTTGACTGCTTGCGAAAATCATGATGCAAAGGAAAATGAAGAAAATAAATGAAAATCAAGAGGATCTCTACACAATACATGAACATATCCAAATAGGTGGAGGGATCGAGTAGATCCACAACCCATGCACCCTACATACAGGCAACCTAGGAGATTTCCCACAGATTTACCAGCTGGACAATGAATACTTTTCACTTATGACCACATCCATGTAGAGGAGGGAGGTTGAAGAATTCCACCTCAAAATCCTCCTTCCAGATAGCCCCCACGATTGATGTGGCAAGCCTCCTCCCCATTGGACCACGACTACATAAACAATTAAAAGAACAAATACCCATAAACATTGTGACTTAACATTTCCATCCGCAAAAGTTTACCACGCATGCGAGATCCAAGGAAAAACTAGACCACTCAATCAAACATACAGGCCATCACGTCTATCAAAACCTCAAAGCCAACACAACCACAAACGATGTGCAATTTGAAAGGAATGCCAACCCTTAACTTTACAATAAGGAGAACAATTCCTCACATCACTCGATAGAAAAAGAAAGCAAGAGGGGGGGTAGGTGGTTTACAACCAAAACCCTTCCATGCTCCTCTTAAATGTATGCATCTCAACCAACAATGTGAACCTAGAAAGAGTACAAGCACAAGAAATCAACACCATAAATAGCCAAACAATGAAGAGGCTAGCCATCACAAGAAGCCACACCACAACAACCAATACAAATCTGACAAACTACAATAGAAGGGGAATTGTTCACATTTGCCTCCTCGGACAAGCATGGCCAACATTACTACTCATGTGCTACTGAGTGGGTGTGGAGAGAAGATGAAAATCGGCCACCCTACAAATGACCCAAGGCCATTCTTCAGGAAAACCTGAAAAACCAACTCAATTACCAACCCACCTTTCACATGAAAAGAAAACCCCTCCCCACCAAATAGGGAGGAGGTGAACAATATAATGAGGAGCCAATTTCAGTGGAGCCACACATGGCTTCCTAGCCTAATAAAAAATTTCTATTCCCAACAACCGAGGGTCACAATAGCGACATAGGCATGAAGGAGTTTTGGGGTTTCCATTTCGGACCACAATAATGAAGGCATAAAGGAGCGCTGAGCAAACTTATCTTTTTTATCATTCCGATGGGCATGAAGGACAGGGACGAGCATGGCCAACATCACTGCTCATGTGCTACCAAGTGGGGATGGAGAGAAGATGAAAATCAGCTACCCTACAAATGACCCAAGGCCATCGTTCAGGAAATCAACTCAATTACCAACCCACCTTTCACACGAAAATTAAACCTATCAATTGTATCATTTGGATGGGCACGAGGGACTAGGACGAGCGAGGGAGCCACACCACAACAACCCATACAACTCCAAGAACTTAGAGAAAAGAAGGGGAATTGTTCGCATATGCCTCACAGGATGATTATGGCCAACATTACCACTCTTGTGCTTCTGAGTGGGGATGGAGAGAAGATGAAAATAGGCCACCCTACAAATGACCCAAGGCTATTCTTTAGGCAAACCTAAAAAAACAACTCAATTACCAACCCACCTTTCACATGAAAAGAAAACCTATCATTTATATCATTTGGATGGGCACAAGGGACCAAAATGAGCTAGGGAGCCACACCACAAAAACCCATACAACTCCAAGAACTTAAAGAGCAGAAGGGGAACTATTCACATATGCCTCCCGGGATGAGCATGGCCAACATTACCGCTCATGTGCTACCTAGTGGGGATGGAGAGAAGATGAAAATAAGCCACCCTAAAAATGACCCAAGGCCATTCTTCAGGAAAACCTAGAAAAAAACTCAATTACCAACCCACCTTTCACACGAAAAGAGAACCTATCACTTGTATCATTTGGATGGGCACGAGGGACCAAGACGAGCCAGGGAGCCACACCATAACAACCCATACAACTCTAAGAAATTAGAGAGCAAAAGAGGAATTGTTCACATATGCCTCCTGGGACGAGCATGGCCAACATTACCACTCATGTGCTATTGCGTGGGGATGGGGAGAAGATGAAAATCGACCACCCTACAAATTACCCAAGGCCATCCTTCAAGAAAATCTGAAAAAACAACTCAATTACCAACCCACCTTTCACATGAAAATCCAACCGAGTGATCAAGATTAGCACGGCCAACATTACCGCTCATGTTCTACTGAGTGGGGATGGAGAGAAGATGAAAGTCGACCACCCTACAAATGATCGAAGGCCATCCTTTAGGCAGATCTGAACAAACATCCCAATTACATGCCCACTTTTCACATGAAAAGAAAACCCCACCAGACCCTCTCAAACACATATACATGGGCGCCCTCACATGGACCGACCCGAATCGACCCACCCGAATGAGTTTACATGGGCACCCATACCCTACTGAAATGAAGGCACAAGGGAGAGTTGGGAAATCAGGTGGCATGAACTTGCACAAGGCCCACCCCAATCATAACTTAGCATTTTTTATATGGGCATGTGTGCCCGAGTGCGCCCTCACACGGAACGACCCAATCGAATGAGTTTACATGAGTTGCCTCAAACGACCCAATTGAATGAGTTTACATGGTTACTCTCACACGACACGACCCGACCACCCAAACGAGTTTACACGGGCACCCTCACATGACCTACCCTGTAAGGCCCATGAGTCATCGTTATGAGTTGGTGAGTCAGGCGCTTCAACTAAGCGCATTTAATTGATGAGTTAGTGGGAGTCAGCATGGCTGCACGAAGGCGAGACTAGTTGGGCGTGTTTAACTGGTGAGTCGAGGGCATGCCCGCATGATGTGATGAGTTGACCAAGCGAGCCAAGGCACATCACACAAAAGTCATTTTGTGAAAATGGCTAAGTGTTGGCGTGCGTGGCGAACTTATATGGAAGGGTGATCCTGCAAATGGGTTCCCACACCATATGTCGATGTTGGAGATGGGAGAGTTAACCAAACAATGGGTCATCTTGGTAAGTCAGAGCCCCAACTAAAGGCTAGGCCGCCATATAAAACTAATCGAGGAATGGTGGAGAAAACATCAAGTTGATCACAATGAAAATATTCAAGTTGGCTAGGAGTAGCGAGGTATAGACCTGACAGAGAAATGGGTGAAGGGCGAAGTGCAGGCACGAAGCCGAGGTGAACACATTTTGGTGAAGGCACAGGAAAGGTCGTAGAGCGAGCTGATGGGTTAAGGGTGAAAGGGCGAGGTTGCACGGTGGTGTAGTCTGACCTGTAAATTTGCAGATTTCGAGAGTTAGAACCTGGGGTTCCTCTCTGGTTGTAAGTTTATGTAAAAAACCGATATTGTAATTATTATTGGGTAGACTCATATTGTAGGAGTTTCCCCTCCCAATTTGTTATCCATTGTGCACTTATGTTAAAATGATAATGATGATGAATGTGTTATGAATTTTTCTGTTGTGCTAAACAAAGATAATACTTGGAAAGTTGAAAAATAAACTAAGTATGAAAGTTAGGCGTAGTCCACACTTGTTAGTATTGTTAAAATGTAAACAAGTGGTGGTGTCACAACCCCCTTTGTGCAGTTGGAAGAGTATTGCCAGGGTACGGGTGTGATAGTTGGTACCAAAGCTATTGATACGTGATGAAGAGGTCTGAATACTTGACATTTGTGACAGGTGATTCGGGTTTGCAGGTGAAGCAGTAAAAGTTGATTGTTGTGATAGTTAGTATCTAGGTGGATTTAGTTGAAGTTTTGGGTTTTTGAAGGCTGATGGCTGTTGAAGGTAAAGAAGGTATTGAACACTTTCCAAACACATGAAGATGGTAAAAATATCATTTCAAAATATAAAATACATGGGTGACTATTGGAAAGAAGAAATACATAAACACTATGAAGCTTTTGTACGAGTGGGAACCCTTGACACATATAGGAAGCAAGATAGTAGATTTGCGGTAAGACTTGAATAATATTCATGTGAAGACTAATGAGCTCAAGGAACATGATGAAGATATCTAGCAAGGTGATCTTAGACTCCAAGAACTGATGAATAAGAGAGTTCGGTTGAGGGAAAAAAGAACCATGGTGGAAGCAAAAGTCAAGTAGCTTGAGGATGAAATAACGAAGGACTTTCTTGGTAGAAAGACAGTTGTGATAGAGAAGGATGAGCTTGATTACATTGATAGACTTGGGGACTATTACCAAGAAATTCAAGAAGATGTTCAGAGGCTTAGTTCACTTCGTATAGAAGGAGTCAATGGGTGCTAGATTGGTGCACTTAAGCAGGGAATGATGGAGAATAAGTTTGAAGGGATTCAAGTATAACCAGGATTGGAATGCTTAAGGGAGCCAAGCAAGGAGTTTAAATACCTTAAGAAGGAAGTTAGGTCGAAGCACAAGTCAATAGACTCTTTTGGGGTCGAATTGTTGAAGAAGGTTGTTGAAGTAAGACGTAAGATCAAGACGAAAGAGGATGGCAATGCCTTGAAGCTGAGTATGTGGCAAGATATTTTCAGCTTTGGTGGACATGGGAGCTACTCCTAGTTTCCTTAGTGGGAAAGCAAAAAATTATTTTGGGAAGAAAGCTAAAGTGGGGAGAGAGTGGAGTTCTTTCTAAGCAGTAAATGAGGTTAACGGGAGGGGTGGGATTTGACCCCTCGACCCCTGCTCAACCATTTACCTCATTTACCATAAAGGCAAACAAATTTCTTGTTTACTCCACCGATAAAAACGTATACAAAATTATTTTTATCAGTGCACCAGGTAGATGGAGGAACCAGGGGTGGGCATGAATTTCGAGGCAAAGGAGGCAGTGCACGCAGTTTGAGGCAGCATTTTGCAAGAGGGCTGAATTTTCACTTTGTCAGATTTTGAGAAATTTTATATGGTTTTAGCACTTCTCGATGCCATGAATGCAATATTTCTATCTATTTCTCTATCAAAGTTCTGAATTTTTAGCCATTTTTCAGTATGGAGGTGGAACCATGACTATTGCAAAATTAGGGAGCGGAACCATGATCCTTGAAATTTTCCTGTGGAGGTAATTTTTCTCCATGTTAGAATATAGTCAAGTTTATAGTTGTTTTTCATGGTTTTGTGCAAGGATAACAATGGCGAGGTCAGATTTGCCTTTTGAGTTGTAGATTTATAGCCTACCTATGCAGCAGAATCTTTGAGGAATCTAAAATTCCTTGAGCCCCATATTCTCATTTTCTCAGAATTCAGAAATTTGACAGTCGATTTTTCACTTTTTGATGGCACAAATCTAATGGTGTATTCAGATTTTTCATTTGCTCATTCTATCCTTAAGTCAATTTTCTAAGTGGAATCTAGGTGTTAGCATTTATGTGCGAGTAACCATTTCCATGCGATTGACGTTGTGAGATCAATGGCATGAACAACGTCAAAAGTTTGACATCTGCTTCTTCATATGGGCCCTGGTTGTGAGGTATATGTAGTGTGTTAATGCGCTTCTTTTGCTATGCATTGTGTGGTATAGATCCGTGTTTTGATGTTGATGAGGGATCTTGTTGATTACCTGTTTTCATGACTCCTACTTGATGTGACTCGGAATCGTCTATGCGATGTACTTGTTGTCATGATTTGTCATGTTATGTTTTGAGATCCCTTTTATGCCATGTTGGCGGGATGCTCATCATTCATGATTTTATGTCATACTGATAGGAGTCTTTTTAACGAGGCCACGATTTCACCCAGAATCTGGTTGGAGTTGGCCAGAATCCGGTGGCCGGGTTCTGTCCAGTCAACAAAAAGTCAACCCAACTTTGATTGCTTCTAACTTCCTCATCCGAACTCAGATCGATGAACCATTCACACCGCGGCGATCAGGACAACGAGATCTACACTCTAGTTCTGCTTCGAGCATAATCCAAACATTTTTATTTTTTAGCTTTCTTGAGTCCTCTTTGTCCTGTGTGTGTCTTTGGAGCCACCTGGATCAATTAGCATCATGGACATCATGTTGCAGATGAGATGAACATACCATGGACCTCAGCATGGCTTATTTTGGACAGATTCTTGATCAAGTTGAGATTGTGCCAGGACGCTGAGAAACAACCAATGGTGGCATGGAGAAGGAACATTCTCATGGGTTGAAAATTATGGTTGGATTAGCTACCCAACTAGTTCAATGACATGGGGGCATGAAGCACACCGACTTTGTGTCAAACAAATGTCTTGGTTTCGACTAAGATGTTGTGTTGGATGGAGTATTATGTAGAGATTCACGTGATGAGAGACACATGATGGAGACAGTCATATTACATATGTTGCAGGGATGTTTGCAATATATGGACTGACAAAAGTCATGGATCAAGGAGACTTCCTGCTCATGGGGCGTAGAAAAATGGTTTGTGTGACATTAGAGTGAAGGCAAGCAGTATCAGCATCCTGGGATGTTGGAGCCAGTAGTACTTTATGACAGTGGTTGATTGGGAGTCTTAGTGACAAGATTCTGGGATGGAGAATTTTTAAGGATTGCAATGACTTGAGGTGGGGGAGGATGTAAGGCCCATGAGTCATCATTACGAGTTGGTGAGTCAAGCGCTCCAACCGAGTGCATTTAACCGACGAGTTAGCGGGAGTCGGTGTGGACGGACGAAGGCGAGACGAGCTGGGCACATTTAACTAGCGAGTCAAGGAGGAACTCGCACGACACGAAGAGTTGACCGAGTGAGCCAAGAAGCATCACAAAAAAGTCATTTTGAAAAATTGGCTAAGTGTTGGCATGGGTGGCAAACTTATATGGAAGGGCGGTCTCGCACGTGGGTGCCCACACCATAGGCCAATGTTGGAGATGGGTGAGTTAACCAAATGACGAGCCGGCTTGGCAAGTCGGAGCCCCTACCAAAGGCTAGGCCACCATATAAAAATAACAAAAGGAATGGTGGAGAAAACATCAAGTCAATCACAACGAAAATATTCAAGTTGGAAGTGCGAGCTAGGAGTAGCAAGCTATACACTTGATGGAGAAACAGGTGAAGGGTGAAGTGCAGGCAGTGGTTGGGGCGAGCTGAAGGGCTAAGGCCACATGTCAGGAAGTAGGCGTGACTATAGGTTAGGAAATGAGCGAGACCGTAGGTTGGGTCACAGACTGAACATAGGGTAGGTGCACATGGGAAGTGTGATGGGTTAACTACAAGGTGATCGCATTGTGACTCAGCAAGCTTAGGCAGAGGAGCTCCTTGTGATAGGATGGACAACCTGCGAGCTGGTCGACATGACTGTTCAGCGAAGTTGGGAAAGCTCAGGTAGGAGTGCCCGAGGTGGCAGAATGGGCAACTGCAAGTTGGGTGGTTGGCAAAGAGTGTTGTACGAGATCATGTAGGAGTTCCCAAGGTGACAGAATGGGTGATCCACAAGTTGGTTGACCTTGTGGTTTGGCGAGCTAGGCAAGCACACCCTCGAGTTGAACAAAATGATGAGTTGGAGTTTGGTGGTTTGAGCGGGTTGGCACGATGTAGGCGAGCTGCGGGGTGTGCACCCGGTGGGTGACATGACTGGGCAACGCTGCATGAAGCAGTTGAATGATAAGCAGTCTAAATGAAGCTTAAAGATGGTGAATGGTGGAGATGGCTCGCGGGCATGTCGGCCTAGTGAAAGGGTGAGGCTGCATGGTGGTGCAGTCCGACTTGTAAATTTGCAAATTTTGAGAGTTAGAACTTGGGATTCCTCTCTGGTTGTAAGTTTATGTAAAATACCAATATGGTCATTATTATTGTGGAGACTCATATTGCAGGGAGTTTCCCCTCCCAGTTTATTATCCTCTATGCACTTATGTGAAAATGATAATAATGATGAATGTGTTATGAATGTTTCCGTTGTGCTAAGAAAGATAATACTTGGAAAGTTTAAAAATAAACAAAGTATGAAAGTTAGGTGTAGTCCACACTTGTGAGTATTGTTAAAAAGAAAATGGGTGGTGGTGTTGCACCACCTTTATGCAGTTAAACCGCTAGTGTAGGGGCGTGACACGACCCGACCCGACCCAACAAAACGAGTTTACATGGGCGCACTCACGTGACACGACCCAACCTGCCCGAACGAGTTTACATGGGCGCCAACACCCAACTGAAATGAAGCATAAGAGGGATCGGGCAAATGGGTGACACGAACGTGCACAAGGCCCATCCCTAGTCACAACTTAGAATTTTTGATATGTGCACTTGTGCCCAGGTGTGCCCTCACACGGAACGACTGAGCGAATGAGTTTACATGGGCACCCTCAAACAAACCAACCAAATGCATTTACATGGGCGCCCTCGAATGAACCGAATGAATGAGTTTACATAGAAAATGACTAGCCCAAATGAGATTACACGGGCGCCCTCAAACGACCCACCTGAACGAGTTTACACAAGCACCCTCAAAAGACCCGCTTGAATGGGTTTACATGGAAAATGAAAGCACATGAGAGTGTCAGACAAATGGACCGTGCAAACGTGCACAAGGCCCACACTCGATCAAACAAAAACCATTTTTGACATGGGTCCATGTGCCCAGGCGTGCCCTCACACAACATGAAATGACCCGCTTAAATGAGTTTAAAGGGGCACCCTCACACGACTCGACCCGACCCAATCAAATGAGTTTACTTGGGCACCCTCACATGACTAAAACAAAGGCACAAGAGAGAGCTAAGTAAATGAGTTGCACGAACATGCCCAAGTCCCACCCTGGGTCACAATTTAGCATTTTTGATATGGGCACGTGTTCCTGAGCGTGCCCTCACACTGAAGGAATTGACCAAATGATTTTACATGGGTGCCCTCAAATAACCCTCCCAAATGAGTTTACATGACCACCCTCAAACGATCCACCTGAATGAGTTTACATGGCAAACAAAGGCACATGGGAGCATTAGGCAAACAGACCACACAAACATGCACAAGCCCCACCCCAGGTCACAACTTAGCATTTTTTACATGAGCCTGTATGCCCGGGCCTGCCCTCACATAACAAAACTAGACCTACCCAAACAAGTTTACATGGGTGCCCTCACACGACCCAAACTGACACAACAAAAGAAGTTCACATGTGCGCCCTCACATGACACGACTGCCTGAATGAGTTTACATGTGGGCCCGCACATTACCGAAATAAAGGCACAAGGGAGAGGAGAGAAAATGGGTGGCACGAGCATGCACAAGGCCCACCCTCGGTCACAACTTAGCATTTTTGATATGGGCATGTGTGCTCGGGTGCACCCTCATAGGTAATGACCCAACTGAACGAGTTTACGTGGGCACCCTCAAGTAACCCACCCAAACAAGTTTACATGGAAAATGAAGGCACATGGGAGTGTTGGGAAAACGCACCACATAAACGTGCAGAAGCCCCAACCCGGGTCACAACTTAGCATTTTTGACATGGACCCATGTGCCCGGGCACGCCCTCACACAACATGACCCAACCCACCTGAATAAGTTTACATGGATTGCCTCCACAACCCAACCTGACACAACTGAACAAGTTTACATGGGCTCCCTCACATGACTTGACCCAACCCACCTGAACGAGTTTACATGGGCACCCACACATGACTAAAACAAAGGCATAAGGGAGAGGAGAGAAAATGGGCGACACAAACGTGCGCAAGGCCCACCCCAGTCACAACTTAGCATTTTTTATACGAGAATGTGTGTTGGGACACGCCCTCACATGGAACGAACCTCCCAAATGAGTTTACATGGGTGCCCTTAAACGATCCACCCGAATGAGTTTACACAGGCACCATCAAACAACCTGCCCAAAAGAGTTTACATGGCAAATGACCTACCTGAATGAGTTTACACAGCCACCTTCAAACAACCCGCTCGAACGAGTTTACATGTAAAACAACTAGCTCGAACGAGTTGACATGGGTGCCCTTAAATGACCCACCTAAACGATTTTACATGGAAAACGACCCGCCCAAACGAGTTTACACAACAAACGACCCACCCGAAAACAATTACATGAAAAATGACCCGCCTGAACAAGTTTACACGTGTTACAGGTATATTTGGGCACATTACTCCCAAAATTTATATCAGTACTTTTAGTTCTCATCAAACCCTAATTCAGTTGCTACATGCCTTAGAAAAGTCATCACATTGAATTCCATCATTCCTAGAGTTTCCTAGCCTAAAGACATCCTGAAATGACTCCTTGAGGGACTAGCATAGCCTTGGTCAGCGGTAACTACACTGCAAAGCACTTAGGCCCATTCAAGCATGCTCTATAGAGCAACTAGGCCCACTTTGACCTGCCCATTAGTGAGATTGAGTGAAATCTTCATAGTGTTCTAGGAATATTCTTTCATTCTAGACCATTGTAGAAGATCCCTGCCTCTTATCCTCTTCTATGAGCTCGAAATTGGATAGGCAGTGAATCAAATAACCTCCTTTCCTCTCATCCCTTCCTCCATGGAAACTAACTCCCAAATTGGAAAGCCATTCAATGCCCAATTTATGACAAAACCACTTGCATTTCCCTATAAATTGAGCACTCATCATAGTGATCAAGGGCTAGACGTTGAAAATTTGTAAGGAGATACTATTGGTTTGAGGTTTGATATCATATGCAAGTATTGATACGCTACATAAGTGCTGTGCTTTTGGTGTGATGAAGGATGGAACTCAAGCTCGATGAGTGACATGGGATCAGACTTCTTTGGTTCTAACTCTTCCTTCTACTTAATAAAGTTGTTTACACCTTTTCCTATATTCTTGTCTTTATGTATGATGATTTTATATGTAAATAATTTTGATTCCATTTGCTTATAATAGATAGATATATTTCTTTGATTAGTTTTTGTCCTCTGTTTATGATTACAGGTACTTATCGAGCAAATTCAGTTCGAGAAGGAGCGATGGGAGCCATATAAAGGAGACAAAGGGAGGCAAAAGATAACGAGTAGGTCCCTTGTCTTATTTATCTTCTATAAGAAAAGGTTAAACGCTTTACTTCTATTTTTGTAAGTGTAGCTACCCACTTAGGGAAGTTGTGTTTATCTGTAGATGCAAAATTCCACATAACCAATTGGTGACCATATTGGGGAATGATCATTGTTTTGGGAAGTTTATATTCATCCTAGTACACCTTATTAGACTTTACTTGCATCCATTGATCTTATTTCAACCCTTTTGAAGTGTTTTTTGGTAAAAATTATGCTTGAAAGTCTGTTCAATGGCCTCTCTAGAACTAACGTAGGCTTGGTCAGGACACAGAGTGCTGCAGAGCACCCTTGGTTTAATGAGAGTGCTCTAAAGTGCATTGTGTCCCATTCGGGGCTGCGTTGATCATCCTTAGATCAAAATCCCACCTTCGGCTTCATTTTTACCAAATTTCCTTCTGTTTTTGCTTGCTAAAATATCAATGTCTATTGTACTTCTAAAATCAATTTGTGTTTCCTTCCTAGCCCTACTTTGGCCTTGATTGTTTAGCGTGTCTTAAATTATTTCTTTATCATTATCAATACATTGTCAAAGTTAGCTTATAGTCGATTAATATTTTCTAAAAAGAAAGTGTCGTAAAAGTCTTCGTTATTGTAAAAGGATTGATTGATTTTATGTGCATTAGTTTCCTTTTGTTCATCTCAACATTAAGGGAATTGAAAAGAAAAACTTTCATTGTGCATTAAAAATTTTGTGTGTGCTTATAGAAATAGTTTAGGGAAATTGCATTAGATGTGCTCTTTGTTCTCTGATTAAAAGATTTTGATTTATCTATCCTTATTAGTTAAGTTTTTCATTGTTAAATTTGAATGAAAAGAATGCTTATCATATTAGTTTCATTCTAGGAATTTTAAAGACATCACATGGTAAATCTTGAAAGATAAACTCTTAATCAAGATCAACTTAAAATTAATCTCAATTATACTAATGGAGCATTGTCACCTACCGCAAAACATTTAAAGTTCTAGGCTAGAAATGTGTTCCAACATCATAAAACATAGTAGCTGTCGCTAATTATCTATGATACATTCCAAGTGTGATACCTCATTCCACATACTTGAGTATATCGTACCTCATCCACATACCTTTGGGTATATAGAGCAGTGTTACAGTATGCAAAGTATAAAGGAATGCTCTCACTTTGCGGTTTCGCATTAGATATTACTAACATGGATTGGGCCTCCACGTAATTTTGGGTATATATGGGAGGACTGCATTAGGTTTCTATCCATCCTTAGTTAATCGAGTCAGCCGACTTGTACACTGTGATACACCAAACACATCATTCAGGGAGATTGCCTGCCCGTACTTCTCAGTTCATCGGGAGGTATTATGCAGTTCACAGTTGCTTGGTAATCCTTTTGCCTAGCTTACCCCTTTCTGTTTATTTCTTTTTTGTAATAAAATCAATCAACAATCATGGAGGAACATCAACCCTTACCCTGTAATTCGCAGAGGACAGTGAGTAAACCACCTTTACCACCTGAAGCTACACATATCTGGTCAAAGTAGTCTTGTTTGACTGAATCCAATACTTCACAAACTTTTGGTTCTTCATCTGAATTACCATAAACACCTATACCGGTAAGTACTGTGACTCTAGTTAATCCTACAATTACTAGTAAATTTATTACTAAAGTGGAATCTCCATAATTACCTGAGGACACTAGAGATGAATCTAGTGAAACGGTAACCCAAGTTGTCCAACAAGAAGTTGATTCGCAACCCAAAGTTTTTCAATTAGAAATTACTTATGAACCTGAATCTGTTCAACCAAAAGTGGATCTTGAACCTGAATCTGTTCAACCAAAAGTTGATCTTGAACCTATCATCGTTCAACCATAAGTTACTTCTAAACCAGAAGTTATTCAAGAAGCCCAACCTAAACTTGTTGTTCTTTTACTAGAACACTTGGATCTTGAAGTTGAACAATCAGAAGTTGTTACCATACTGGAAGAAGATCGACCGGTACATCCTCCGACATCTATAACTGTTGAGAATTTCCCTTTACCTCAGGAACAAATATCAGAAATGTCTTACGGACTCGATAGTGAAATCCTTCCCCCTGCCTTGATTTCAATTGAAGAGGAACTTGAGGAAGAAACACCTAGAACTCCATTTCATTTTGGAACTGGACTTTATCTATATCCTCATACTCCTCATTTTACTACTTTTGATCCTGATTACTTTCAGATGCCCGTTGATTCGTTAGGAAATTTATTTAGACATTTGACTATGGCAGGGTCAGCATCCCAAACTGTACCATATGTTACAGATGTGACAAAAGCTTTTGTCACTACCTCTTGATGTTTACTATGACACTTGAGTCACATTTCTATGGTGTTCCATCCGTCCCACCGGGTTACCAATCTTTATCTAAAACACACTCAGGTGTTGCTTCTAGCCCTTAGTCTTCACCCATGTCCTCTACAGGAATTTTATCGTTCATCTAGTTACCATCCAATGTATCCACTTCACACTAGACTGTCCCCACAAGGAGGACAATATGAACAATTTCCTTATCCTCCATTTTCTAGGGGACAACCATATGGCAATATGTTGTCGTATTTAGGCCAACCTAGAATGGTTGTCTATCAGTGGAAACTAACAATTCTTGTTTAACCTAGTCTTGTGTATCCATCACAACCTATGAAACCTATCTCATCCATTCCTGCTACACCTGCTGCTACTGCTTTACCATAGTTGCAAGCTCAATTAGTTGTATCTCAAACTATGTAAGTTGGTCCTTCAACCTTAGACCCCCAAGTTTCAGGTTTATAGATTCAACCTTCTCAGACAGTTTTACAATAAACGTTTGTGCCTGGAGTCCAACAACCTCTGGCCCGTTTACCTTTTATTGGAATGACTCAGACTGACACTGGTTTAGTGTACTCACAACTTTTTCAATCTTACATTGGTGGGCAACAATTTTTGTATCAACAACAAGAACATTTGCTCCAATAGCCTTGGTGGCCCCAATACCAATAGCAGCGATTCTAGCAATACTAACCTCATCCTGGACTTGGTCAACAAGCCTATGATGGGTTTGGTCAACAAAGAGTTTACCCAGGTCTTATTCAATAGGCCTATGCTGTGTTTGGATAACAACAAATGTATTTTGGTGCTCAACAACCACCTTATACCAGATTTTCTCAACAAACTTACCCCTATCAAGATTACCAGCAGAAGATGCCTTATGCTAGTATGCAAAGGACTATTTCCCAGGCAATTCCATCCTACCCTGGTTATGCTCAAACTGACCTCAATATACAGTTTCCTTTTTTTGAAACACTTGAATTACTAGAACTAAATAGGCTTACTAATGACCCAATTCTTTATGCACCTTGGTGGCTAGTGATTCCTCATAAATTACGTTCTGATATTCCGAAATTCAATGGAAACCATGGAGAAGATCTATCCAACCATGCCATGAATTTTCATTTATGGTGTTCATCAAATTCCCTGAATGATGATTTAGTTAGACTATGTGATGCAGAGCTAGTACTTTAACCCAACAATCATGTAAGTTAACGCCAAACGTCGCTCCTATAACCCAATTTAATGCTTTGATTCTAGTTGATTAAACATTAATATATTACTATGGGTTAAAAAAAAACCCTTTTCAACCTTACTCCCGATTCTAATCAGTCAATTCTATAACCGGATACTTTTCCTCTAAATTACTTTTATTAAACAAAATATTCCACAACCCTTTTCTACATGGCTTGTGGGACCTCCCAGCGTGAATACCCATAATATAACTTTATACCATAAGTTTAGCACTGAGGCAACATGTGTCCTCCTCTTTTTAACAATACAAATTGGTTTACTTTGCAATGACATAACACTTTTCTCATACACCTTTTGAATTACAAAGTTGGTTCTGCATCATGATCTCCACCATTGGTTTAGTGCTGATATAATGACTATCATGTCCTCCACTTGCCAAGTAACCTGAATGATCTCCACCATTGATGTGACCCATCCAATTGAACAACTATCGTACAATCTCACACAGATTCTAGCAAAATCAATATTTGGTGGAGAGCACATGAGAAAAGTGGTTTTCATTTTCCATCATGTGCTACGTGTCACTCACTTAGGCTAATCGTGTGAAATTTAGAAATATCGGTTACCACTATGTTACCAACGCGAGATACCACTTACCATAAATGTCATCGACTACTGACTTGTGAAGTGTTGACTAATTTAATATGCGGTCTGTGCTTTAATCTAAGCTATCCATCCTCCATTTCCAACGTGTGAATTAATCTCGACTATCCATTCACCTCCGCTATCTCTTTATAATCATTTAGGAAGTTGGGAAAATCCCGCATCCTCCACTATAGAAGGTAGTTCTCAATCTTCCTCTCTCCACTATGAAAACCAATTGCGCTTGCTTCTGTTGGTCTTTCCGTCCATTCAAAAGGAAAATCACGATCCCTACATGCCTATACACAAGTTTTATTAGATAATTAAATGAAAATCCCATAAAGGAAATTCCGTCAATCATTCATGCTATTCAACACAAAAATTCTATAGCATTTCTCAAATTCACAGTCAACACACCATAAGGCTATTAAGACACATACATAAACAAATTACCACACATGATATAAATACAAATCCACACTATTTTGATATTTTTGTAAGATATTTACAAGGAAAACAGTCACATTCGACTATTTCAGTTCGTTTCCATAAAATCCATCTACTGCTCTTCAAAACTCCTCACTCTTGCTCTTACTATCCTCTAGCTCTCTAACCCCTAGCTAGCCTCTAGCCAACCTCTAGATAACCTATAGAATTATTCAAAAGATCACAATTTATACAAAAATGGATTCATGAACCAATTTAGTTCAGATCCAACAATCTCCCACTCTCTCCCAAATTATCTCTCCAGCTCCACACCTTTCTCAAATAGAATCCCAGATTAATCATTTAAATCCCTCAAATCCTCACTCTTCTAAGGATTACTTATATGTCTCTAAGATCTCTACATTCACGACATATTCTCCATTAATCAAATTACATTCCAATCTCTTTAAAACCCAAAATAAACTTGGGAAAATAAATAAATAATTAATGGAACCCACTCCCTTTAGTAAATGTGTGATAAGACTCTTAGGTCTTATAAACCTTGAAGAATTCTCTTGCATCAGACTCCCTAAGTTGAAATAATTCACGGATTCTTGTTCATGAGTCTTCCCACTTCCTATGTTGTAAACTTCATTAGGTTTCATCTTCCAATTGGTTGTATGACCTTTTCCAAATGTAGATGAATTTACTTCCTTCTCTCTTTCTCCCGGATGCCAAACTCTGTGTTGTGTATGTCCTTTTGATCTATTGTGATAAGTGTATCCTTTGCATAATGTTTTGGTGTCGATATCCTACATAAACAACTCCTCAAGCAATATAAATTTATGTTCCTTTTTCTGTTGTAGTATTGTCATTATCTCAATAGAATTGAGCTCCAAATTTATGTATTTTCCACTGTTTTGTACCTGATTGTCCATTCTGATTTCTGACCCAATCACCAACATCCTCTTCTGTCTATAAACCATTTTCTTTATGCTGTCCTATGTATCCTTCCATCTTTCCTTTACTTGTTGACTTTGACAATTCCTCATGCTCATCACCTTTGTAGTTTTCATCATCCACCTATCCAATATCTTGAGTAGAATCCTCTAAATCTAAAAAGAATATTGGTTCCTTTTTGATACAAGAACATATAACCTTTCAGCCACATACTTTCCATCAGTTGAAAATATTTTAGTTATTGAACCTTGTTCAATTTCCTCCATATTCCTATTAAATTTAACTGAACTATTCACCCAAATTTTCAATTGCAAATTCAAAATAAACTCTCGATATTCCAATATTCTTTGGATTAAAAACAAAATCTATTTGTGGACTATACTTTCACATCCTCTGTAATTTATTTCTCTTCTACAATGAGTTGTTTAAGAGCTATGCCAACTCTCCTTCCTCTATTCCAGGCTTTTGAGCCAACTAGTTTCTTTCTCCCATCTTCTTGTTTCCATAAGGAAAACTATCTTTCTACAATTCTATAACTTACACACTCCTTCATGTTTACTTGTGCAAACATATTTCCAAGAGAAGTTTGTCCTTCATCCTGAAATCCACATTCAACAATTAATATTTCAAAATCAGAAAATACATTACATGTTCCATTAATTCTACTCCATAATCTCTTTGTTTTTCATCCTCTTGACATGCATATGACATGCCAAACTTGTCATGTTGTCTTGTCTTGAAAAATTCTTCCTTGTCTTCACTTTGTTGTGAATGTTTTCTAATTTCTGAATTCTATTCTCTACTCTTCTCTTTGGCCTTCCTTCCTTTCACACTTCTCTTCATTCTTCCTATTTCTTCCCTACAAATATGTAAGCCACTACGTTGCCTTTTCCATTCCTCTTTCTTTTTAATCAAAATCTGCCAATCTCTGATTTTAGAACCTAAATTTCTCTTTGTTCATATACAGGAAACAAAATCCCCATATACAAAAAAAAATCATTCCACTGTAATGTCCCTTTTACAATAGTAAAAATTACTATCAACACCATGAATATCACATTCCACTAAACTCCTTTGCTACTTATTACAAATTCATAGTTCACGAAAGCATCCTTGCCTTCATCCTCTAAGATTTCTTGTCTCTTTACAAGTTGATGATTACATTCACCCTTACTCTTTTCGCAATTTGTACAAATAACATTGTCTTCAATTTTCTGTTGTGCATCAGTCTCTACCAACCTCTCTTTAAGGTCCAAATTGTCCCTTTTTCCTTTCTTCTTCACATCCTTTTCTAGACTAATTGTTCCTTCTTGGGCTGAATTCTCTTTATAAATCTTTGTTCTACTATCTTCCATAGTACACTCTTTAGTAAGAGTCCTTTCCATTAATGTTCCACTATGTCCTTCCAAGACAATTGCTTGTCCATTAACTATCAATGCAGGTTCATAATTTTTGAATAAAAATTGAAGAGATAATTCCATTAGCTCAAGTGTTTGTACTATGCATACACTCTTGCTTGCTCTATCATAAGTTTATCTTCATACCTCTCTTCTACTTCCCCTTTTGCAATCTATAATTCCCTTTTGTCTTTAGGCCATCTGCCATCTTTTTGCCAAGTCTTACTAGATTCATCATCCTCAGTTTCCTTAGTAGTATTTAACATTTGTCCATATTTAGTGTCTTTGAATACATTTTCAATCAAGAACTATTCTATTACTACCATCTCTTCTAATAGTTTCATTTCTTCAGCAACCTGCATAAACATATATTTTAAAGGTTGTTCATCACCTGCATACATACACAAATCATCAATTTCAAAAATACTAGGCTCCTCTTTCCTTGATGTCTCAATCATTACATCTCTCTACTAATTCGAACTTGTCCAACAGTTCAGAAAATCATTAATGATTCCTTCTTGAGCAAGGAAATCTTCTTGTTGAGGTCTATAATAGTCATATTCCGTCTCTAACTCAGCTGCTTTGAGTTCTTCTCTTAATTTGATATACATTCTCCTCTTTATCTGTTTCTGCAACAACTTCCAATTTATCTTCTTTATTTTCATACTCCAGCCATAACTCTGGTCCTTTTCACATTTTTCTAGTAGCATTATTATGGCATCCACACTTGCTTTCAATTCTACAATGTCTTTGTCAAATATCTCTTGACTCATCTCCTCTCCTTTGCCATTTTCCTTGGCATCTTTCTTTCTTCCATTGTGGCTTCTCTTTGAATCCCTTCTATGACTATCAGTAGTCATTTCCTCATTATCTATATGAGCTCCTTTCTCACTATGAGCTGCACTAAGCCTCTCCAATAATGATTCCTCCCTGTTGTCACTTACCTCACCAATCCACTCATTGGACTTTGTCTTTTGGAAGTCACTGGTTCTCTATCTCTTGAACCTCTTGAGAACTTTATTTGGCTCTCTTTAGGCGTATACCTGCAACTCACCTTCTCTTGAGAACAATTTAATTGTCCTCCCTGTCCAACCTTTAGCTGGAATATTTAGGTTCACTACCACTAACACAACTCCTCTCTTTCTTTACACAGTTTGCTACTATGTGTTGTTGTTATCATTCTCTTCCCTTATAAAAAGAATTCAAATGAACCAAACATAAAAATAAAACTCATACCTGAGAGATATTCAAATGATCTATCTCTTTATCCTTTCATTGGCTTGGGCAATACATATGTTGCTTTACTTTTCACTGTCCACACTTCAGTTCTTCTTTCAACTGAATTTATTTCCTTGCTGAGTATATCCATATTCACTTTAATTCCTTATAGTATCTCTGCTGCAATTTCTTCATTTGCTTCTTTGTCACAACTACTTGGCTGAAGCTTCATTACCTGCTACTTGCATTCACCTACATACATCATTGAAGTTTTAAAACCTACAAGATCCTTGCTGATATTATTTTCCTCAAATACCTTTTCCAGAGTCTATCTTGAATGAATCGACTGAAGTCTTCATTTCTTGTAACATTTCAGAATTCTTCTCTACATAAAATCTTGTGTTCTGATATTCCAACAACAATTCCTTTCAGATCATATACCTCTATATCTGAATCAATTACTAATGCAATTCTACACATTTTGAGAATAAATTCAATCTTTCAACCAATCTCCATATAGAATTAATCTCTACTGTGATACCAAAATGATGCAGAGCTAGTACTTTAACCCAACAATCATATAAGGTTAACACTAAACCCCACTCCTATAACCCAAGTTAATGCTATGATTCTAGGTGATTAAACATTAATACATTACTATGGGTTAAAAAATCCCCTCTTCAACCTTACTCCCGATTTGCATCACTCAATTCTATAAGCGGACTTTTCCTCTAAATTAATTTTATCAAAAAAAAAAATTTGCAACCCTTTTCTACGTGGCTTGTGGGACCTCTCGACATGAATACCCATAATGGAACTTTATAAAATAATTTGAGTGTTGAGCCAACATGTGTCCTCCTCTTTTTAGCATTACAAACAAATTGGTTTACTTTGCGATGACTTAACGCTTTTCTCATAAACCTTTTGAAATGTGAAGTTGATTCCTCGCCACGATCTCCACCATTGGTTCAATGTTGATCCAATGAATATCACATCGTCCACTCGCCAAGTAGCCTGGATGATCTCCACCATCGATGTGACCCATGCAATTGAACATCTATCATGTAATCTTGCGTAGATTCTAGCACAATCAATACTTGGTCGAGAGCACGTGAGAAAAGTGGTTTTCCTTTTCCATCATGTACTACGTGTCACTCACTTAGGCTAATCCCGTGAAATTTAGAAATACTAGTTACCACTTTCTTACCCATGCAAGATACCACTTACCATAAACGTTGTCGACCGCTGACTTGCAAAGTGTCGACCAATTTAATATGCGATCTATGCTTTAATATGAACAGTCCATCCTCCATTTCCAATGATGTTACCTAATCTCCACTGTCCATTCACCTTCTCTATCTATTTATAATCCTTTAGGAAGTTGGGAAAAACCTACATCCTCCACTATAGAAGATAGTTCTCAATCTTCCTTTGTCTACAGTGAAATCCAATTGTGCTCACTTCCGCTGATCTCTCCGTCCATTCAAAAGGAAAATACAGATCTCTACATGCCTATACACAGGTTTTATTAGACATTTAAATTCTAATCCCATAAAGGAAATTATGTCAGTGGTTCATTCTATTCAACACAAAAATTCCACAGTATTTCTCAGATTCACAGTCAACGCACCATAAGGCTATTAAGACACATACAAAGACAAATTCCCACACATGATATATATACGAATCCACACCATTTTGGTATTTTTATAAGATATTTACAAGGAAAACAATCACATTCGACTGTTTCAGTTCTTTCCATAAAATCCATCTATTGCTCTTCCTAACTCCTCACTCTTGCTCTTACTATCCTCTAGCTCTCTAACCCCTATCTAGCCTCTAGCCAACCTCTGGCTAACCTCTCTAATTATTCAGAAGATCACAATTTATACAAAAATGGATTCATGAACCAATTTAGTTCAGATCCAACAATCTCTCACTCTCCCAAAGTATCTCTCCTGCTCCACTCTTTTCTCAAACAAAATCCCAAATTAATTATTTAAATCCCTCAAATACTCACTCTTCCTAGGAGTACTTAACTGTCTCTAAGATATCTACATTCATGACATATTCTCCATTAATCAAATTACATTCCAATGTCTTTAAAACTCAAAATAAACTTGGGAAAATAAATACATAATGAAGGGAAACCACTCCCTTTAGTAAATGTGTGATAAGACTCTTAGGTCTTATAAACCTTGAATAATTCTCCTAGATCACTACGTCGTTTTCCATAGAATGATTACTGGTCCGATTGTGAAGTGGTAAATTGAGTTACCATGAGCTTCTTTTGATAACTTTACGTCTTTAGCTACCACGTTTTTAACCCACTTCTAGTTACCCATGTGATATGAAACTAGAATAGAAATATTGACCATCTTTAAACAGACTATTGCTACTCATATATTTGATCATATTGATGAGTGGTGTCATCATCATCGAATGGTCAAAACTTATGTTCTTGATCATCTTTTAGCTGAGTGGTTTATAAAATCCTTGTTGCCATCTATCACCGAGGACGTGGTGGAAGGTGGAGTTTTTACTAAAGAGAAAGTAATTGCTCGTTCCCAGTATTTGGACTTGATTTATACACAGTCTGTTATGCTCTATGACAAGATTATGAATGCACCTAGACCAACTTATATTGTTCTTCCACCACTCTCGAGGAAGGAATCTCATGTCCGTGATGGTTTGATTGGTTTTTCAAGCACACAAACGGAAGGTAGACCATCTGGTCAAACACTTGCAATTTCCAATCAAACTTCAAATGCAACTGATAACACTCTTGCTTCTGAAATTAATGTTGTGTCATCTAACAAAGGCAAGAATGAAAAGAAAATAGAAAGCAAGATGAAGGGGAAAAATAAGAAGAAACAAAATAATAACCCTCAAGAGAAATAATCTGATTCCTCTCCTTCAGCTAGGAAACATCGTTACCCATGTTTAATCTATAATGATGAGCACTTTACGTGAGATTGTTCTCACTGCTCTAAAGTCTCAAAGCTTCTTAAGACTTCTAGTACATCCGCAGTATTGACAAATCCTTTTTTGAACCCTGAGACACATATGGTTGCTACAAATCATGCTTCCACTTCCCAAGTGCTTATGTTATTCACCTCTAAGCCTAAAATTGATGTTTTGGTGTCAACACAAAGGAAATATTATGGAAATCAACCATCATCATCGAATAACCAGGCGACTAATCAACCTAATCCTTCGAATTCCAATTCGTCAGATCCTATTCCACCGCTTATTGCACTAGAGTTCACAATAAAACCACCTAAGGGAGTTGTACATAAATCAACATTTAACCCTCGAGCCTGAGCAACACAGAACTATAACATAGTAGAATATTTGGCTCAGTCACCTTTTGTTATGTCAATGCTTAAGGTGCTTCAAATTTATCCCTCCCAAAAGTAGGCTTTTTTGTCGACACTTGGTGGAATTGATCCAATGGATTCAAATCTTGTAGTTTTCAACCATGCGGGTTATATGCCATAGTTACCAGCGCAATTAGCATTCCTGATTCAGGTAAATTTCTTGCATAAACTTATTCACCAAACCATTATTGACGAGGAGGCATCTACTTGTATTATGTCAATGAATTGCTGGAAAAAACTTGGTTCACTTCCTTTGTCATGTTCACCAACAACGTTAAAAGATTTTGATGGTCACACATATATGCCTTATGGAATATTCAGTAATATGAAAATTTAACTAGGGGAAAAAACAGTAATGGTTTAAGTTTAGGTCATTAACGGACCCCTTGACTACAACATTTTGCTAGGAAGACCATGTGTATATGCTACAACTATTGTGGTTTTGACATACTTTCCTATGATTGCATTCCCTCATAAAGGAAAAATCACAATTATTAATCAACATGCTTTCTTCACCTCTAATTCACAGGCTACTGGAAGCATTCCATTAGTTCACGGACCCCTTCTATCTCTTCAAAATATTGGTGAAGGTCTCTTCAAGGATTCTTCCCTAATGGGTACTTTTTCACTATCGTCACCATCAAACATGGCAAAAGTGGCAAAATTTGAGACTTGCAATATGATATCTGCCACTTCATCTGATTTAAGGAAGATAAGAAAAAGCTCTGAAGTTGATAGTAGTAATTAAATCATGTCACTAAGCCCCATTGAGCTTGCATAGGAATAAATATTTTTGGCTTGCACGGTGAACCCAAATCCATCTTCGCCCATTGTATGGGTAGATCGTTCATTAGAATATGGTACTTCCTCTGATCCTTTTTCACGTATATTTTATACTGACGAAGGAATCATCCAATCAATGATGGCAGATGAAGAACCATGGGAAGATTATCATCATTGTTCCCATCTTCCAGATCACATAGAAGATTTTTCAAATGTTCTTAATCATCCTTTAGTTGTTTATTTTCTTTCAAATTCTATTTTTATAGATACAATAGAGTCCGAGTGCAACTTGTCAAATATTGAAGAAACTATTTCTATCAATATTTTGACCAAACCTAAAGTTGTACAAAACATTCATGTTGGCAAATCTCGTTCTCCATCAAAACTTGATATTTACCATGCTCTATTTCATGAATTCAGAGATATGTTTGCATGGTCATATGAGGACATGGCAGGTATTGACTCTAGTGTAGCTGAACATGAAATTAAAATGAATCTTGATGTCAAACCAATGTGACAGCGCCTCCATCCTATTCATCCAAAGAAGGATGCTGCCATTAAAATAGAAGTTGAAAAAATTTTACATGCTGGTTTTATATACCCTATTCCTCTTAATGATTAGGTTTCCAATATTGTTCTTGTCATGAAGAAACAAGGGACAATACAAGTTTTTGTCGATTATAGGGATGTTAATCAGGATTGGCCAAAAGACAATTATCTCACTCCCTGTATTGACTAGATTATTGATGAATGTGCTGGATGTGAAATATTTTCATTTATGGATGGCTTTTCCATCTATAATCAGATCAATATCCACCCAAAGGACTAATCTAAAATTTCTTTTATTTGTCCATGGGGCACATTCGTTTATAGGAAACTCCTTTTTGGTTTGAAGAACGTAGAGGAAACATTTCAAAGGGCGATGAAATATGCGTTCCATGACATCAAACATATTTTTCAACCATACCTTCATGATTTACCTGCTCATTTACGAAAGTAGATTGATCACTTGTAGCATTTGAGAGCTATATTTTTATGGTGCCGACACTACAAAATATGACTTAATACAAAGAAATGTGTGTTTTGTGTTGGTTTTGGTCATTTACTTATAAGGAAGGAATTTGACTTGAACCTCTTAAGGTTCAAGAAATCCTTTACTTGCCTCCACCTTCCAAACTACTACAGTTACAGACACTCCAAGAGAAGGCTAACTTTCTGAGGAGGTTCATTCCCAATTATGCTGAAATGGCTAAAGGATTTACTTGTCTTCTGAAAATGGGGATACCCTTCCATTGGGATCAGGTTGCGCAAGCTTCCTTTGATGCTCTTAATGATACCTTGATTAGAGTGTCATTAATGTATTCTCTGAATTATCAAAACGACTACTTCCTGTATCGCACCACTGTAGATACAACCATTGTGATGGTTTTAGTGCAAGAAGAAGATGGGATTGAACATTCAATATATTACTTGAGTCGAAATATCAATGATACAAAATTTAAGTATTCTTATGTCGAAAAGCTAGCTTTGGTTGCTGTTCAAGTTGTACAAGGATTTCGCCACTATATCCTACTCTGAAAGATCACTTTCATTTCATATTGCAACGCTATGACATATATTTTGTCGAGTCAATTGCTGCGGGGAAAATACTCAAAATGGATTGTCATTTTATAGGAATTGTATTTGGAATTCATCAAATCCAAATCAAATAAATCTCTAGTTTTCACCGAGCTTCTTTGTGACCTTCCCTCAAATGCCATTGATTCAACATTAGAACCATGAATTCTGGATGAGTCTCTATTCTGGATTTCATCATCTAACCTATGGTATGGAGATATATTGATTTATCTCCATACCCAAACTTTCTGGTCATATAACTCTCACTCGCAGCAACGATGTGTCCGATACCAAGCCAGAGATTATCTGATCATTAGCGACACTCTTTACCATTGTGTTATGAATACAATTTTACGGAGGTGCCTCACACATGATGAAGCTAAGAAAGTTTTGAATGATTGTCATTTAGGTACTTTTGGTCGACACTTATCTAGTTATGCTACAACACAGAGGATTCTTCGTGCTAGTTACTTCTAGCCTACGATATTCAAATATTTCATTATTACTATCAGAAGTTTTCATGCATGCCATAGCTATGACTATAAATCTAGACTACCACCTGTACTATTGCATCCTATCATCATTGTTGGACCATTTGCCAAA
Organism: Pinus taeda; assembly: GCA_000404065.3. Taxonomy (NCBI): domain Eukaryota; kingdom Viridiplantae; phylum Streptophyta; class Pinopsida; order Pinales; family Pinaceae; genus Pinus; species Pinus taeda. The sequence continues at coordinate 149,655 of APFE030573521.1, read as the reverse complement.
TGGGGATTTGAATTCAGGACATGTAACCCTCACCCGGTCGGGGGGAATGGGTAATGTTGTAGCATCCATTGTCATTTTAATTTTATTTTCAGTTTTATCACAAAAATGAAAAAAATCAAATATTATGTTATAATGGAAATAAAACAAAATGCAGAGATTTAAAAGAAATGATTTTTTTTATGTTATTGATGGCTTGCGAACATGAGAAAACCAGGAGAATATAGGAGCCATCTGATCGTCAGGTAGCAGATATAACAATAATCGTGCGGTTGACAATGACAAGGTTTAATTCAAAATCAAATGTGAGAAATTATAAAACTGAGTTAAAGCCTTAGTTAATCGGGGCTATCCACTTGAAGGATTCAGATTTGATGGTAATAACGTCGTTAACAAGGACAAGGTTTAATTTGAAAAACAAAGCAATGGTTTATGGAATGTAATTTAATCCATTGAAGTTTGGATCAATCACAACCGCTCATCAAAAAGGGATGAGATCTGATGGATATCACATCAAAAAGTGCATGGGTTTTATTATAAATTTTAGACCCGAGAAGTCTATGAATTGTAGTTTTGTTTCTTCTCGATTCTGTGGGGAAGGTAAAGGTTTGTGGAAAAGGTAGACACGATAAGATTACGAACTAGGGTCTTGTTTCCTTTCAGTTCTGTCGTAACTGAATGTTTGCCATATTCCACGTAAATAAACCAATTCCACTATTTTAGTAGAATAACTAAATGAGAGGTAGATGATCGAAACTCCAAAGAAATGGTGATTGGTCAGGTTTCTTTGTGTTTCCTCCAATCAGAACACTTCCGATATATACGTGGGCCATAAGGGTTTCTTTGTATTTCCACCAATTAGAACATTTCTGATATATATGTGGGCCCATAACCCATAGGTCCATGCATGCAATTTCGAAAATATGTAGCTCTGTTGTGTTAAATAAGTGTAGGTATCATGAGGACATCTACATGATTACAACTTGTAGATACTCAAGCCATGGATTCAAACAACGAGCAATCATCACCAGTCATATTCTAATTTCTGTTAATTCTTGTTATTTTTCTTTCTTAAGAAGAATGAGGTGTCTTTTACCCTCCAATGTAATATTCTATAATGACTTTTACCTTAGATGGTTAGGAGATAGTTAAGAAGTTTGACAGTTTTGGTGATTACCAGTTGTCCCATTATGTATAAAAAGAGGCAAAATTATAGAAAAAGGGTTCAAATTTTGAAGAACCTGGAGACTAGGCTATTGGATTCTTGATAAAAATGATGATTAATGAAAGAATCAAGAGTTTTCCACACATTGTTGGGTATGATTTGCAATTTCTCTGTAATTTGTCATCATGTATCTTCCTTTTTAAGTATGGAAATGAAGTTTCAGGTCTTTGTTTACTTATGTGAATTAAGTTAAAATTCCTTAAAAGAGCGCTCTTGTACTTAGAGCTCCTACTTCTACATTTCTTCTAAGTTACTGATAATAGTTTCTGTGTAAAACAACATATTGTCTTTAACTTCCCAATGTTAGAATATTATATACTAAAGAGCAATGGAACACATAAAATATTGTAGAAACATAAACACATAAAACACATAAAACAAGAGATACATCGATATACGTGGTTCACCCAGTGTGTTCTACATCCACAGGGAAACAAACAATCCTTTTTTTTATATTATCCAGCAAACTGAAGAGATACAACCTACAGTAGATCCACTGTAACTCCCTCTTCACTATTAATCTCCTCTCTCTTCCTCGCTTACAATACTAATCTACATAGATGCAAAACAATTCCCTCATATATAGCGAGGGGTTGCCTTCTAGGGCAAGAAACTCTGACTTAAACATAACTTCTACCATTAGATCTCCACCTAATGAATGGTCTAGATTGATTACGAAATTACAAAATTTTAGAAGGAAATTTTACATCTATTCTTAGCTTTGGGGGCATTGCCCCCTGATCCCCTCGCCAAGGGGGGTCTCCCAAAAGGTCGTAGCCGCCCCGCACTGGACACCCCTTGCAATGAATATTTTACGGGTGGTGTTGCCACCCCATTTCAAACTGAGCTCCAATGTGGTGATACCTTTGAATATAGAGGATAATTAGGCCCCACACCCAACAATCTCCCACCTAGAGACTGATTATAGCAACTCCACTGCTGCTTCATTTTCTAGACAATGACTCCACTTTGGACCTGGTTGTTTCTCATCTTCTTCATCATACTTGAAGACCAAATGAAAATGAGTAGATTCTCAGTTTCTCCCTGGTTACAACTTTTGTTAACTTATTTGCAGGATTTTGGCTATTGTGTATCTTTTCCAGCTTCAACTGTCCATCTTCCAACATTGACCTTATGAAATGGTACTTGAGTTGTATATGATTAGTCTTGGAATGAAATGTAGAGTTATTTGCAAGATGTATGCAACTATGCTTGTCACTATATGACCTGTCCAACTCCTGCTTCTTACCCAATTCATCTAGAAACCTTTGTAGCCAAATCAATTCTTTACTAGCCTTTATAGCAACAACATATTATGCTTCTGTTGTTGAGAGGGCAACAACACTTTGTAGTTATGAGATCCAACTAATAGCTGTTCCACCTATAGTAAACACATACCCTATTGTGCTCCCCCTGTTATCTCTATCACCCACCACATCAGCGTCAACATATCCCTATAGAGCAATGTTTGAACCACCAAAGCATAATGATTGATTTGTGGTACCTCTCAAATACCTGAGAATCCACTTCATCGCCATCCAATGTTCTTTTCCTCGATTATTCATGTACATGCTTACAACTCCCACTACATGTGCAATATCAGGCCTTGTGCAGACCATTGCATACATTAAGCTTCCAACTATTGATGCATACGGAACTTTAGACATATGAGCCACTTCTTTCTGAGTCTTCGGACACTCCTCCTTACTTAATTTGAAATGTATAGTCAAAGGTATACTAACTGGTTTTTCATTCTACATATTAAACCTTTTCAACACCTTTTCTATGTACTCACTTTGAGACAATGTTAATTTGCGATTCTTCCTATCTCTAGTTATCCTCATACCAAGGATTTGTTTTGCAGCACCCAAATCCTTCATTGCAAATGAGTTTTCCCATTTTCTTTTGAGCACATTTATTTTCTACATGTTAGAACCTGCAACAGGCATGTCATCTACATACAATAACAATATAATATAGCTGCCATCATTTTTCCTTTTGAGATAAGCAGAATGATCAGAGTGACATCTAGTATAACCTTGTTCAGACATAAATCTATCAAATTTTAGATACCATTGCCTTGGAGCCTATTTTAAGCCATACAAGCTCTTCTTCAACCTGCACACTACTTTCTCCTTCCCTTTTACCTCATATCCTTGTGGTTTCTACATATGTATCTCTTCCTCCAAATCCCCATGGAGAAAGGATGTCTTTACATCTAACTGCTTAAGATGCAAATCTTCAACTGCTACTAGACTTAAAATTGTTTTGATTGAAGTCATTTTAACAATAGGAGAAAATATTTCATCAAATTCTATATGCTTTTTCTGTGCAAACCCTTTCACCACAAGTCTAGCTTCATACCTTTTTCTATCTCCATCTTCTTCCTTCAACTTGTAAACCCATTTATTATAAAATGCTTTTTTACCTGCAGGCAACCTGACTAAGTCCTAAGTCTGGTTATGTGCTAAGGAGTCCATCTCTTCTTTCATGGCTTGCTACCACTTTTTCCTGGTTTCTACCTACACTACTTCTTCATAACATTCTGGTTTACCAGAATTAGTCAACAATACATAATATAGTGAAGGAGAGTATCGTTCAGGGGGTCTACTAATCCTGGTAGATATTCTAACACCACTTTCAGGTGCTTGAGGTGCTTGTTGTTGTTGTGGTTGTTTTTCTAGCTATTGATCATTATGGTTTTCAGGCACCGTCACTTTTTCTGTGATTCTCTATTTTCTTTTTCCTATTTCTTTTCTTGCAGCTAATCCTTATACAAAACCTTTTCATTGAATATGACATCTCTACTCCTAATTATTTTTTGTTTTTCATAATCATAAAAGCGATAACCAAAATCATGAATGCTATATCCAATAAAGTTATATTTCTTTGATTTTACCTTAAGATTTGTTCTATTTTATTTATTAATGTGGACAAAGGCTTCACAACCAAAAGTCTTTAAAAAAGAGTAGTTTACCTTTTTACCTTTCCATGCCTCCTCTGGAATACCACCATCCAAGGAACTTGAAGTCCCACTGTTTATTAGATAAACAATGATATCTACAATAACTACTCATAATTATAAAGGTAATCCTGCATGCAATCTCATGCACCTTGTATGCTCCATGATTGTCTTGTTCATCCTTTTTGACACACCATTTTCTGGTGGTATTCTTGGAACTGTCTTCTCTCTACGAATTCCATTCTCTGAACAATACCTATCAAACTCTTTTCTACAATATTCACCTCCATTGTCTGATCTGAGACACTTCAACCTTTTTCCTATCTCATTTTCAACCAAATATTTCCATTTCTTGAAAGTATCAAATACATCAGATTTATTTCAAATACAATAAATCCATATTTTTCTAGTTGCACCATCAATAAAAGTAACATAATAACGAGAGTCACCAAGAGATGAAACCTAGGCAGGTCCCCATACATCTGTATGCACAAGCTCTAATTTTTTACACTTCTTTTCTTTCCAAACTCTAAGGAATCTGACTCTCTCCTGTTTTCCATAAACACAATTCTCACAGAATTTTAAATCAACATGCTTCAAACCTAGCAACAAATTTATTGAGTGAAGAATCTGCATCCCCTTCTCACTCATGTGCCCGAGCCTATGATGCCACAATACCATATCTTATCCTGTATAGGTTAAAGAATTAATAGAATTAGAAATATCATTGCATAAATACAGTGTACCAACCTTTCCTCCTTTCGCTATTATTAGGGATCCTTTAGTGACCTTCTAGGTTTTATCTGTGAAAGTAGTTATGCAACCTTCACCTCCCAACTGCCCTATTGAAATTAAATTTCTCTTCAGATCCGGAACATTCCTTACCTCCTTCAATATACAATGATTTCCATTTTGTTGTTTTATGAAAATTGTACCCATTCCAATGATTTTATAGGGTTTATTATCACCCAATCGAACCTGCCCAAAATCTCCTTAAACATAATCATAAAAATGTTTTCTATCAGGTGTGGCATGGAATGAGGCCCCTAAATCTACCACCTAGGCATCAATAATATTTTCTAATGAAAGAATCAAAGCATCGTCCAACACATCACCTGTTACATTCACTTCATGATTAGTTTCTTGTTGTGCATCTCCACCTTTTCTTGACTTACTTTGATATCCAGGGCTCTTTCCTCTTTCTATTTTTCTTCCCCTAGTCTCTGTAGTCAAAGCATTACTTGATGTCTCACCAGAGCTTTTTTGTTGTGTTTCCTCACTAAGGATTGCACCGACAACATCATGAAACTTTAAAGTACTATATCCATAAACAAAGTTACTAATGGCCATAACTAAACCATTCCAACTTTCTGGCAATGAGCACAGAAATAAAAGAGCCCTAACTTCATCATCAAAAGTTACCCCTACAGAACTTAACTAACTGGTAATTGTATTAAATTCATTTAAATGATTAGCAACAAATCCACCTTCTGATATCTTCATATTAAATAAACGCTCCATAAGAAATACCTTATTTGAAGCCGAGGTTTTTTCCTATAGTTTGGCCAATGTAGATGTTAAACCCTCTGTTGTCGTTTCCTTTGAAATATTAAATTCTACTGACGCCACTAGGCACACCCGTATTGTTCCAATTGCTTTTCTGTCGAGAATATTCCATTCTGTGTCTGTTATACTCGTCAGCTTCTTTGTCTTTCCGCTCAACATTTGGTACAGATCTCTTTGATACAGATAATCTTCCATATGCATCTTCCATAGCTAGTAGTTTTTTCCATTGAATTTTTCGACCCTAAACCTACCATATTCCGCCATTTCTCCCACTCAAACCAAGAACCCTTCTCTCCTGCAAGTTTATCAGCCAGGTAGACCTTCGGCTCTGATACCAGTTGTTAGAATATTATATATTACAGAGCAATGGAACACATAAATATTGTAAAAATATAAACACAGAAACATGTTACACAATAATTTGTCACTATCCTCATCTCAGTCCTTCTCCTATGTCATGTGTCAAATCAACATGTCTATATCTTCCCACTGATGTAAGAAGATTAAGAAAATGCTCTCCGTTGTTGCAAATTGACCCTCATTCCCTAATTTTCTACCTCGTTGCAAGGAAACCCTTAATATATGTGATGTTCCCATGTCCATAACAGTCTTGTTGTGATTCCCTCACCGGTGTACATCTGTTTCCCGCGACGGTCGGATTACTAGAACCAGCGTGAGGTTATGAGTTGTGTCTTATGACGATGAGTTTGCGTGCATTGTCTCCTCACGATGTTGTCGAAAATAATTAGTTTATGTCCCACGACGATCCAGATTGGGAAAATTCATTTCAATAGTCGGCCTTCTGGATGTCTCCAGACCTGGTTGTTGGCATATTTTGGGTCGCCCTTCCTCCTCTGGTAGGTAGTTCCGTCATTTTTGCTACCTTCCTTGGGGATGAGCTCTTCCTCCCACATTTCATGGAGACTCCTCCTATTTAAAGCACTCACCTTTGATGTGATCAGCTAGTTAGTAATTCCTTGGGTTTAGTAGTGCTGCTAGTGTTTTTGAGTTTGATAGATAGCTGGTGTGGGTGTGACAAGTGTGGGATTGTTGATAGCTTATGGAAGGTTGTGGAGTGCCCTTAACTTTGTGTTAAAGCTTATGAGTGAGAGAGAGACATTGTATGTTGGGAGATTCATCCTTGAAGATTGAGTGCTTGAGAAACATACTGGTTGGATCCTCTGAGAAGGCTTGCGATGTCAAGACTTGGTTGTAAGCTTGCTCTTAATTCATTATTAATACAATCAATGGTTTTTTCCTATGTCTTGTATGTAATTTACTTGATAGCTCATGACTTATTGACTTTATGAGTAAATAGATCATTGTTGTTTTCTGGTTACGTGCTTTGTTGTGTTTTCTTTGTATTATTTCAGGTTGATCACTCATTGAGGAGAAGGAAACGGAAACTAGAGTAGTGCAATGGAACTTCATCGACCACCGGTTGAGGTAGGCCTCCAATGATGACTGTTTAAGGAAATCAATTGTTGATCTGTCTTTGCTATGACTAGACCCACTCTAGGGCTAGAGGGGTTTCCTCTATCTATAGAGGGAATGATTTCTTGCATCACAAGTTGGTGACTCTGCTGGGGAGTCTGTCCTATGTTTTTCTCTTGTTTGCTTTTGCTTGATTTTGAGTCAATGTCTTTCGGATTTTTGGATTGAACCATCAGTCTTCTGGGTTACCTAGGTCAATCTAGGAAATCCCTTTGTTGCCTGTAATGATAGACCGGTCTTTGTTTGGGAGTTTCATTTATCTCTCATTGTTTTTAATTTTGTCGCTAAAAAAATTCAAACAATCGCACCGATGTCGCGTTGTATCTATTTTGTAAGTCTATGCATCGTTGAATCCTGTCACACAGTCGTGACAATTTCTGAAATCGGAGCATCGCGTAAAATACATATACTTTAACGACAACATCGCTCTATTGCTACAGCTAGTGGCTGATCGGCACTAATTGCTGGTGTTACACTAGCGACGATTCCTATAGAATTGTTTGTTTCAATTCTTCCTCCTAAATTCATCAGTCTGGTTAATCCCTTGTTGCCTTTCTCTTATCTATTAGTTTTTTTTAATTGCTTTTAGTTAAGGTGCTTACTTTTCAGTTTCATTGAAGTGAATCTTGTATTTATTTTGGCTTTGTGACCTGGTTTTTCAAGTTTTGAATTATGTGGCTTGGTTACTTGTCTGTTCAAGATTCATCAGCAACCCTCCTGTTGGGTTGCTTGAAGTTTTTCCATCACTTGTTTCTTGTTGATTGATGTTTATTGTTATTTGTCGAACCAATTTCCATATTGATTCGATTGTTTCGCTACCAGACATAGATTACAATTGTTTGGATCAATCAGTTTCACACTTGCTTGTTTGTTTCTTTAGAATTCAAAGCTATCAAAACCAAAAGATTGCATTTATTAGAATGTGAAAGTGAAAGTGTATTTTGCATTCCAAGTTTTTCATGTTTGAAAAATTAGAAGGCAAATTTTAAATCTCTCATTAGTAGTATCAATGCACTGTAGGGATTGATGTGTTTATGCATTATGTCTCTTGAGTGACTGCATTTGCTGGTCTTAGTTTTGTCTTCGTTTGGGAATGATCTCTCTACCCTTCTGTAAGTAGGGGCTTATCGAAATGAAAGATTCTTTGTTCATTCTCGTTGTATCTTAGGTTTTGATATACATACGGTAAGGCCTGGAAATTGAAACATAATTCAAGATCAACTCTAAAATGAACTGAATAAACCTAACAATGCATTGGAACATAACGCACAGTATTTAGAGGTCTAGGCTAGAGACGTGCTCCGGCGTCGTTAAACCTAGTTTCTATTGTTTTCACTTAAGGTTGGGTGATTCCTCCTTCTGTGATCCAATAGCTGCTAGCACAGACTTACGCTCCCAGTACTGTCGAGTATATGTTGGGAGACCCCACTAGGTTAGCATCCTATATCCTTAGGAAGCCATGTCTACCACCTTGCAAACCATAATGCACCGAACACAGCATTCGGGAAGATTGACTGTTGTACGGAAAGTCCTTGGTTTTCATATGATTGCCAAGGTGTATATGCAGTTTTACGAGTTGTTTGGCAAACCTTTTGCCTAGTTCTCCAGAGTAGTCACTTTCATTCCTTTTTAGACTCCCTAAAAGAAAGGGTCCATCTGAGCACTTGTCCTTTCAGGCTCATTAAATATTCGCAGGCGACTAGAGTCATCTTTTTGTCCCTTTCTCGACTCTTTAAAGATGAAAAGGTCAATTTTTGTTCCTGTGTTTTAAAAATTTATTTGGACACGTTCACATTTACCCTGTTAGATCTTGTTTGCGTTTTAGTTTGCATAAGGTTCTTTCCTTACTCGTTAGTTTTCCTAGGACTTTGAATTGAATCATCCTGGCAGAATCACCGATCCCATCTCCCATTCCAAGTGACCAAGAATCTCCATCTTCTGTCGCTTACAAGGTATTGGTTGTTAGTGATACTCTTCCTATCATCCCGACTATCCAACCGCTTAACTCTCGCACTCTAGATGATGAGTCTTATGACATTCGTTGTAACCCCATTTGGGAGCCTTCCGAAGAAGACTTTCCCAATACTCCTCTTGGTGTTTCGGTCCTGATGTCTTCTTTCGACATGGATGAGACGACTCCCATCTCCGGTGAAGAATCCTTTGTGGCAGGAGGTGAAATACCTATGCCTACAGAAACTTTGCCCTTCTATGCCACTTCTCTTGGTGTCTCATTTCCTTTACGCTATAATGCTTTGGCGGATATCATCCGTTTTAGATCTCCCCTTTCAAGTTTGATATGGTCTCATACTGTCACTCCGACTTTGGAGACTTTTACACCCAGATTCACAATGTGACTGTCACATCTGTTCCGACTATTCTAACCATTTGTGTGGCTTCTTCAACCCCTGTTGTCAGTGCCAGCAATGCTTCTTCAGCGGTGACTACTGTTGCTAGACCTTCAACTGGTCTTACAAATAGTGGCCCAATGGCAGGAATTGTTAATCCTACACTAAGTGCCCCACCTTCTTCTGGTTCCATTCCAACAGGGGGCATATCATCAATATTTACAAGCTCTTAAGAATCTCGATCAACAAAATCAGTTTCATTATTATGATTCTCGAGGAGCTCATATTTATTACCCCGGACCTATGCCATCTCAACCTGCGGTTGAGGTCTCGGTTCCATTACCTATTGCTTGGGGTACCACCGCTTATCATGGTGGCCAAGCACAGCCTTCAAATCTTTAAGGTCCAACCTATCAAGGTCAACCGTCTTACAGGTAGCCCCCTCATGGATAGCCGTATTACAGACAACCCTTCCAAGGACAACCTTCGACCTTTGGTGGTTCATCTTTTACCTACTTCAAGCAAACTTCTGGTAATCCACGAAAACCTTACATACAACAAGGCCAACCCGGTATCTAGCAAGGCTACCCTTCTAGGCAAGTTGGTCAGCCTCACGTTCAGCAAGGCCAACCCACTATCCAAACTAGTCAACCATCTGGACAAATTGGTTAGCCTCAAATCCAACCAGGCCAACCAACTGTCCAGTCTGCTCAGCCATCTGACCAGTCAGGACAACCCTCTGTTGCGTAAGGTTAACCTAATACCTATAAAGCTCAACCTTCTAGGCAAATGGGTCAACCTCAATCTCAATCAGGTCAACCTTCTAGCTAGATGGCTCAGCCTTAGTTCTCCCAAGGACATCCATCTGGGACTGCTCAATCGAGCGCTCAAACGCTCATTGCTTCTCAAACCACACCCAATTTTTAGCCCCCAGACTGGGCTCCAGATCTAATCTAGTCTTCAAGCTCATTTTGGGCCCTAGACCCAACTTGTTTATCAAGCACAGCCTAGCTCCTAGGCCCAGTTTGGAGCCTAGTCGCCTTATAGTTTTCAGCAACCCCAAGGGAAAACTCAATTTGCCCCATACCAAAATTATCAACAACCACAAGTTAACCCTTATCAGAATTTTTAGTAGCCATATGTTGCTTCTGTGGGTCAGGTTGTCAACCAATGGAATGCAGGGGGTCAAATCTAGGGTCAACCAACCAGTTACAGCTATAACGCCTATGGACAAAATCCCTACGGGCCAAATCCGTGTGGACAAAATCAATGTGGGCAACAGGGAACTAGATGGAACTATGGTTTTATTTCTTATTCACGGCCCCAAATGTCCTTCAACCCTCAATACCCTTTTTGGTGACACTAGAATTATCAGACGTGTCCAAACTGACTAATGATCCTATTCTTCATAATCCGTATTGGCCACCGGTTCCAACTAAGATTCCCGGTGATTATCCCAAATTCGATGGTAAAGCTGGAGAAGATCCCCAAGCTCATGTCATGACCTATCACCTATGGTGTTCGTCGAATTCATGGCTTGATGATTCAATCCAGCTCCGCCTATTTCAACGAACTCTCACTGGCTCTGCTGCCAAATGGTATATTGAGTTGGCTCATGGAACTTTTCAGGACTTTAACTCACTGGCTATGGCATTTTTAACTCATTTTCAGTTGCTGATTCGATATGAAATAGGCACACACCTCCTAACATCTTTGAAACAGAACATGGCTACCCATATCTCTGATCATATCCATGAATGGAGACATCGTCATTATTTCATTAAGTTCTAGATCCTCGACTAGCTTCTAACTGACTGGTTTATGACCTCGTTCATCAGTCCGATAGCCTAGGGCATTGCTATGGGGGCATGTGTAACTGAAAAGTAGGCCATTGTGCGTGCTCAGTAAATTGACTTGATTTATTCTCAGTCTGGTACATTATATGATATTTTTCCAGATGCTCCGCGACCCGAAACTTCCCAAGGCCCGTCAACACCATTTGTTGATGGTGTCATTGGTTCTGTTAACACGTCCTCTCAAAAACGCTCCTGCCAACCCTGCGAAGAAAAAATATAATGCTCCAAATGAAAATGCTTCCCAGGCTTCATCTAATTCCGATAAAACTTCCGAGGTTAACATCGTTCAGTCCACCTCGGTGGATAAAACCTCGAGAGGTAAGAAGAAGGGAAAAGGAAAGAATAAAGCCGATCAACCTAAGTAGGATCCCCCTAAGCCTCTGGGCGAGGAAGGTGCCAAGCATAAACCTAAGTATCCTTGTCTTATTTGTGATGAGGATCACTATACTAAAGACTACTCGAGGCGTTTTGAGGTTAGTCATTTTTTAAAAGGTGCCCCTTGGACTCTTGTTGTGCTCAAAGAGCCTTTTCCCTCCCAGCAGACTCGAATGGTCATTGATCCTTCTCAATCCTCTTCTCCCTTCGGCTCTCAAGTTTTTATGGATAGGAGGATCCCCGTCCATATCAGTACACGGTCAAAGGAATATCCTTCACCCACTGGGAAGGAAACTGATGTCCCCTCTAGTGTTCCTCCATCTAATGCGGGTCCGCTCCATATCGAGCGACCTAGTAATGAGATGGTCATTCAACCTCCTCCTAAAGGCGTACTCCAGAAGTCTTCTTACAAACCTAATGCTCGTGCTGCTCAACATTATAGCATTGTTGAGGACTTAGCCCAAGCTTCTTTGACTATGTCTGCATTAGAAGTCCTCTAGAGTTGTCCCTCCCAGAGGAAGTCGTTTCTATCGGCCATTGGTGGAATTGGCCCAACTAACTCATAATTGATCACTTTTGACCTGGAAAATCATGTACTGAGACTGCCTCACCAAATAGCCTTTCTTATTCAAGTCATCATCAATTCTAAGACTATTCACCATACTATTATTGATGAAGGCGCTTCTACTTCCATCATGTCTATTGCTTGTTGAAAGGCTATCGGTTCTCCAACCCTGAGCCAGTCTCCCAATAACTTGGAAGCCTTCGATGGGAGAGATACCCATCCTTACGATATACTCCCACGTCTGCCTATTACTCTGGAAGGGAAGATAGTCGAAGTTGAGGTCGAAGTTGTTGATGCTAATTTGACTTACAACCTCCTCTTAGGACGAAGATGGACCTATGCCATGCGAGCCCTGGCCTCATCTCTATTTCATGTCCTTCATTTCCCTCATCAAGGGAAGATTGTCACAGTAGACCAACTGTCCTTCTTTGCCTTTTCTTCTTCTTATCACAATGTGCCTTTCGTGGATCATACCTCTGTTCTGTATGAGAGTGTGGGTGCTGGACTTTTTAAAGATCTTGCCCTCATGGGTATTTTTTCACTCCCACCTCCTAACGTCACTCTCATCAATATGATTTTTGTTCATTCTGATCTGTGGATTCTTCCTCCCACTGATCAAATAGAATCTTGGGGTGATGTCATGCCGTTGAGTCCTGTCGAGCTCAACTACATCGAAATTGTTTCTGTATCGGCTTCATTTTCTGAACCTACTGCTTCAAGTAGGGCTCTCGACTTGTACGTCCAATCCCATTGGCTTGGAGATGGCACTTCTTCGGACCCCTTACAGGAAACCTTTCCTTCTAATGAAGCGATTATCGAGACTAGTCTTCTGAGGAATCCCCCTGGTTTGATCATCACCATCGTTCCTCGTTTCCCCCTACCCATGGGGCTATGCTTACTTGTCTTGAGCAGTTTGCTTCCTGTCTCCCTTCCCAACCCCTTCAGACACCTATACAGATCCATCAAGTTTTCTCTGAAGCCAATATGGGGAACATCACGAAAACTCAACCTATCAACATCTCTGTTAATCTAGGGGTTTTCAAGCATATTCACATCGGAGTAACCTGTACTCCCAAGGAAATTCAACTTTATACTGATATTTTTCGAGAATTTTGTGATTTTTTTGCTTGGTCGTATGAAGAGATGCCCGACATCGATCCTAGCATCGTGGTGCATGAAATACCTATGCACCCAGGTTCCAAAACTGTACGATATCATTTTCACCCCATGCACCACCAAAAGGTTGCAACTATCAAAGTGGAAGTTGAAAAGCTCCTTAAAGTTGGTTTTATTTACCCTATCCTGCTTATAGATTGGGTTTCTAATATTGTCCCTGTAACCAAGAAATAGGGAACTATTAGGGTATGTGTTGATTATCACAACATTAATCATGCTTGTCCCAAAGATAATTTCCCTACACCTTTCATCGACCAACTCATTAATGAGTGTGCTGGGAGCGATATTTATTCATTTATGGATGGTTTCTCTGGTTACAACCAGATCAATATATCGCCCATAGATCAACACAAGACTGCCTTTATCTGTCCATGGGGTACTTTCACCTATAAGAAACTCCCTTTCGGTCTAAAAAATGTCGGTGCTACCTTCCAACATGCGATGTTGTACACATTTCATGATATTCGACACATTGTACAGCCTTACCTGGATGACCTTCCAGCTCATTCAGCAAAGTGCCAAGACAATCCAAAACACCTTCATGAAATCTTTCTTCACTGTTGGCACTATTGTATTCGCCTTAATCCACATAAATGTGTCTTCTGCATTGAATCCAGCAGACTTCTGGGTTTGTCGTCTCCAAAGAGGGTATCCGCTTGGATCCTCTTAAGGTCGAAGCTATCTTGAATCTTCCTCCCCCTGCCTCTTTGCAGCAGTTGCAGAGTTTGCACGGTAAAGCTATTTTTTTATGCCATTTTATTCCAAACTATGTTAAATTAGCCAAAGGCTATACATGGTTATTAAAATGGGATACCCCTTCTATCTGGGATGTCATTGCACAAGAGTCGTTCGAGCAGCTCAAGGCGCTCCTTGTTTCTTCTCCGTTTTTACGTCTGCCTAATTATCACCATGACTATACTCTTTATTTAGCTACCGCCGATACTACTATTGGTATGGTTCTGGTCCAAGATGACGATGATGGTACTAAGCACATTGTCTACTATCTCGGTCACAATTTGCTCGATACGGAAACTCGATATGCCTATGTCGAAGTTGGCCTTGGCTGCTGTTCATGCCATCCAACGTTTCCGTCACTATATATTGTTGTGCACTACGATAGTGATTTATAATTGCAACCCGATGATGTAAATCTCTTTGCGTCAGTTACTGGGGAGAAAATACTCAAAATGGATTGTCATTCTTCAAGAGTTTGACTTGGAGTTCACTACAGCCAAGTCTAAGAAGTCCCTCATTTTCACTGAGTTACTTTGATCCCTACCATCTGCAACTACACCCTCTTGATCAAAGGACCATATTTGGGATGAGTCTCTATTTTTTATTATCACCCTCGATCCGTGGTATGGGGATATTATTGTCTACCTTAAGACATCCTCCTTTCATTCTGATTTATCTAAGGATGCTCGGCGACATATTCGCCATCATCCTCAACCCTATCACATTATTGGGGACACCCTGTATTGGGTCGGTGTTGACTCTGTTCTCTGCCATTTGTTGACATTCGAGGAGGCTGAATGAGTCTTGAATGACTGCCACTCTGGTGCTTGTGAAGGTCATATGTCTGGGTATGCTACTGCTTAGAAGATCCTCTATGCTGGTTTTTTTGGCCATCTATTTTCAAGGATTGCATTTTTTCTATCCGCTCTTATCATGCATGCCAAATCTACCAATGGAATATGTGTGCACCCCTTGCTCCTTTACACCTTGTCATTACCGTCAGCCCTTTTGCCAAATGGGGCATTGATTATATGACTTGTAAACCTCGCTCGGCTGGGGGGCATGGGTATATCATCATTGTCGTTGATTATTTCATGAAATGGTCTGAGGAGATGCCTACACTATTCAATGATGGTAAGACAGTGACGCAAATTTTATTCAACCATGTCATTTCACATTTCAGAGTCCCTCAAGCTATCGTCACTGATCACAGTTCTCATTTCCATAATCATATGATGACCGAGTTAAAAACCCAGCTGGGCTTGTGACATGATAGTTCGACATCATATTATCCTCAGGCCAATGGCCAGGTAGAAGCTGTCAACAAAGTGTTGGTCACGATGCTTCAATGCACCATTGGCATGCACAAGTCCAACTGGCATCTGATATTGTTTTTCGCCTTATGGGCCTACCGAACCTCCATGAAAGATGCCACCGGATTCACCCCGTTCTGATTAGTTTATGGTATGCAGGCCACTCTTCTAATTGAGTGTGATATCCCTTCACTTAAATTAGCCGTGGAGTTGCTCCCGAACACTACTCTAGTAGAAGAATGTCTTCTCTACCTAGAACGGCTAGACGAAACTTGTCGACTAGCCTCTCTAGTCATTAAAGCGCAGAATAAGAGAGTGAAAACTCACTTCGACCAAACTATTCATCCCTATTCTTTTGTTGAAGAATATCTAGTCCTTCTCTATGATCAAGTGAATGATAAGTTGGGGGCAGGAAAATTCGAGCCTATGTGGCATGGGCCCTATATTGTGAAACATGTTTTGCAAAAGGGGCTTATGAGCTGATCGATCACGAAGGGAATTCTCTAGATAAGCCCCAAAATGGGCTTTATCTAAAAAAATATTATGCATGAATCTCGTGCATCTGATTTGTACATACGTGTGTTTTCAGCATGTG
This sequence comes from Pinus taeda, assembly GCA_000404065.3. Classification (NCBI taxonomy): domain Eukaryota; kingdom Viridiplantae; phylum Streptophyta; class Pinopsida; order Pinales; family Pinaceae; genus Pinus; species Pinus taeda. The sequence goes on along the minus strand of APFE030573521.1, from coordinate 133,451 downwards.
TGTTTTCGGTGTGTGTTTGCTTGTATGGCTTGGTATATAGGCATAATCACCACTTATTGTGTCTTTTTACTTCTTTTGCTGATGTCTGCTACACCTTACATTGGCTTCACTGATGGTGCCTACCATAGTACCCAGAATCCTTCCTCTGCGGCATGGGTGATTTACGATCCTCATGGTGAGTTAGTAGATCTTTAGGGCGTTTTCTAGGTTGCACCACAAACAATGTCACTAAATATAACACTATTATTGAATTGCTGACTGAGGCAATTAACCTCGATATTCATGCATTGGTTGTGAATCTGGGTTCTCAACTTGTTGTCCACCAACTCAACGGGAATTATTCCATCATAGATCATTGGATTTTAAGGTTGTATTTACGTGTTAAATTATTGGAAAGAAGTTTTAATTTTATTACATATCAACATATTCCAAGAAGATTAAACACATTAACTAATGCATTAGCAAATCATGTATTAGACAGACATTTACGCAACATGTAATCAACCATTGTATAGAAGCATTTAGACACAATAATGAACCATAAGATAGCATGTCTATATATATAGATGTTATGTGGCGCACCGAGGCGCTCAAAAAATAAGTGTGTATGTCAAAAAATAGATTTTGCGTACATCTGAGACACGTCTCTCAAAACATTAGCAGCAAATAAAGCCTAGGCATCTACTACAGTGGGTTATGCTCTCTGTAGCATGCCACTACTCATGTGACTCGTCTCAAGAGTCTATGCACCCTAGGTATCACCCCTACTGTATGTATCTGATACTCCATGGGGTCCTCTTCGATCCCCCTGTAATCTGGGATCCCCTCTATCAGGCCCTCAAGATTACGGGCTACTGTCTCCATTGAACTACCAGTTGGAGGAACCAAGGCCAATCTTTGATGCCTTGTGGTTCCCCCCATGCCTCCCGAGCCAGCCCCATAGGCCTCTCTGGTACCACATTTGAAGTAATGTAAGATACATCGTTAAGACATATGCATGCAAAAATTCTAAAAACATCATAAAAGACAAAATATAAATATAGTGTGATCGAGTGTTTACCTCCATCATTCCACTGCTCACCAGTGGGCAGCATCATGTTGGGGTCCTAGCAAAAATCCATACCTGCGTATGGCCAATCCTCGACAAATATTGTCTGGCAATTTAGCCACTCTCGGAATAGTGTCCCCCATGACACTGGTCGACCACCACCCCCTTGCGGCTTGAAATGTGCCCAACGAGTGATCTAGGTCTCCCATGGTCTCAGATCATCCAAATCCATATCCTGTAACTGAAGTGACGGGACTCGCTCTAGCATGAGCAGGATTAGGATAGACCCGTAACCGAACTACTTCACTTCCCCGTGACAGCATTTAGTGAGCTGCCTCTTCATGTTGATGGTCACCACCTCAACCCAGTTATACATGGTTGGGTTAAGGCAATCAAGAGCCAACCAAAGGTGGGTCTTTATTGCCTCATGCTGGGCCTAGGAGACCGCTACTCTAGTCACCATAAATAGAACCAAATGAAGAATCAGGTCCTCCACTGATGGAATCACCAATTTCCCCCTAGTGCCCGATTTACGTGCCCTTGGGCACACCTGAGCTATCAACATGTCTAGTGATTCCCTGCGGGTTCGTTGGCCCTCTAAAATTAGCCTCTTACCGCGATGGGACAATCCAGTCAAGAAATAGATTTCTATAGCATCAAACTCAATGCCTTTGCCCCGAATGACAAACTTTCCATCCGTTGGGTTCCAAGCATGAATCAACAACTCTAACAAGTCAGGTTGGGCCTGAAGATGCGAAGTAAGGAAGAATTTTAGTAATCCATAAGCAAGTAAAGCTCTTTGGCAACCGGCATCATTGAACACTTATTTGTTGTTGATATCATGAGTTCTTTCTTGCCATACAAATGTCATGATGCCATGCATTAAAGGAAATATGAATTAGAACTCTTTTTATAAATTTAAATTCATAAATTATGAAGAATTTCAACTTTCCAGCATCGTCGTGGCTGTTTTCCAAACAGCAGTGATGGCTTGGGTTCAATAGTTAATTTTCCCCGCGATTGGCACGAGAGTACATCAATCTCTCGCGATGATGCCGAAGTTGGTGCATTTTACCACACTGGGTCATCGCTAACTCGAGCAGACTTTCTGCGACGACCGAGAGGCAGACTCGGATTTGAAAATCTGCCCAAAATCACCTATCTAACACAAAATTGCATAAAAGAACCACTAAAATGTAGCGCAAGGAAGAATGTCCTTACTTGGAGTAGGTTTCAAGCGAAACCGTGGATTGTTGATGCCGGAATGAAATTCAGAATTTTGCTCAGGTTTATGCCCCAAAATGCCAAAGGTAAAAGTGCACAATGTAAATGGTAAAAATAGAGTTACCACAGTCCCTTTTATAGTGTTTTTTGGAAAAAAATAGAAATTACACTTTAGGGTGTGGGTTTTTTCATTTATAGTGAGTTTTAATTAGGGTTTTGGGGTTTTTGATATTATTTCCACATATATAATCTATTTATGTCGAATGGATCTTATGGTGTAATGTTATGTGCAGAAATAGCGATGGCTAGTCCGTATACACTTGGTCCATATTTTCCACAAATTCCTCTTTAAGCTCTTTTCCAAATTAAAAGACGAAAAGATTTTCGAGTTATTCCTTTTGACTCGTTAAAAGAAATAAGAGGCGGTCTACTTTGAACTCTTTTTTGACAGTATAAACGTGAAAAAATTGCCGAACTTTTGTCGTTTCAGGTCCGATATTGGTTACGAAACGACATGTCTTCGATCGCTTTTCTACTCTTTTGGATTGAGGTCACTAATTATGAAAAGTAATCCTTTATTTTAATGGTCAAGCAGTTCTCTCGAGTATTATTTTATACTTTTTCATTCTCGAGGGACACAAATCTATGAAAATGGATCCCCCTGGAGTTTTATTTTCCGTGCCTTTTTCAAACTCTCTAAACATAAAAAAGACTCTGAGTTTTACCTATGTCGGACTCGTTAAACCATGATGACATTGGACTCGTCACCATGACAAGGCTCAAGATTCTCCTCCCTAGGGCTCATTAAACTATTACTAAGTTGGATTCGACCAAAGGTTGAACTTATATTACAAGCATATGCTATCCCCTTCAAGCTTGTTTTCAAAAATAATTGGGGTACTCGCAAGAAATGGTGGGGGAAAGATTTGGAAATCATCATTGGTTACCTATGGCAGCTAATCACTCTTGAACATCGACACTTTTGCTTATTTTCAAATTGGGACATCCATACATCGCCATTTGGCCTTCTACTGGTCTGGGTTGCCATTTTGCCTCATTCCATCTGATCCATGTTGCTTCCATCAAGCCTCTGATCCCTTGGTATCAAAAGGCTGCCACATTCCGGATTCGTGTCACTATTATGTTCAAGATTATAATCTTTCTGCAGTTTACATCCTTACCTCCTCCTTTGATATTTTGTTTCACCGTCTACCACTTGTTCCTTATCTTGTGTTGTTGATGGGGGAAACATCATGGCCCTCCTACGACGGATTGTCTCCTGTCAACACTAGCTCCTTATCCAAGAGAATGATCTAGAGATCCATTTTGGTACCTTGGGACTTACATGCCTCAATGGAAAGTTCTTCGTGCCCCATGACAGACTTTCCTCATTGGTCTTCAATTGGGTGATTCCACAAGTATTCGACTTCAGTTAATTTTTCACACTTAGTGGATTGTAATGGATAGTACCTTGATGGCCATTAGCATTATTGATGGTTTCTCTTGCACTTGTTAACGATTTTCATCATTGACCGGTAATCAAGTGAATTTCTATCATGTTTGACTTCAACACATCTATTCACATGATAGAATTTGTACTATGATCGATTGGGTTTCAAGACCCCGAGCTAAGATTACACATGTTCGGGTTACATGGATTGGTTCATGATTACATATATGACTCTTTGATGGATGGCTGCGACCATACCTTTATCATTATTATGGTCTTATCAACTAGGTGGTTGTGTCCATACCACATACCAAGTTGTTAGAAAATTAAATATTACGGAGCAATGGAACACATAAAATATTGCAGAAATATAAACACAGAAAACGCACAAAACAAGAGAGACACAGATATACGTGGTTCACCCAGTTTGGGCTACGTCCACCTCGAACAGCCAGTCCTTCCTTTCTATTATCCAGCAAAATGAAGAGACACAACCTACAGCAAATCCGCTGTAATATCCTCTGTCTTCTCTCACAGTCTCACCTCTCTGTTTCTCGCTCACACACATAATACACATCTATCAGCCTCAATATACAATTCCCTCATACAAGAGAGGGTTTCCCTTCTAGGGCAAAAAAACCCTAAACTAAACATAAGTTCTAACCATCAGATCATCCGCCTATATGAACCCCATGATTGAACTAGAAATACTATACTTTTACAATGCAAAATTTTACAATTTTGTTTTAGCTTCGGGGGTGCTGCCCGGAAGCCCCCGCCGGGGGTTGCTGCCTGGACCCCCCAGCCGCGGGGGGGATCCGGTCCCCCCGGACCCCCGCGGGGGGGAAAAGTCCCCCGCACCCCCGCCGTGGAGGGGTGTAAAAACCTTCCTGGGGTATACCTTCCGCTGAAACAAATACCTCTAAACAATCATGCTCCACACACAACAATCTCCCACTTGGAGAATGATTGTAGCAACTCCATCACTGCTTCATTTGCTGGACAATGACTCCTCTCTTGGACCTGGTTGTTTCTCATCTTCATCGTCATCCTTGAAGACCAATTGAAACTGAGCATGTTCTTAGCTTCTCCCTGGTTACAACTTTTGTTAGCATATCTGCAGGATTCTAGCTACTGTGTATCTTTTCCAGCTTCAACTGTCCATCTTCCAACACTGATCGTATGAAATGGTACTTGAGCTGTATGTGTTTAGTCCTAGAATGAAATGCTGAGTTCTTTGCAAGATGAATGGCACTTTGGCTATCACTGTATAATGTGCCCATGTCATGCTCCTTACTCAATTCACCCATAAACCTTTGTAACCAAATCATTTATTTACTAGCCTCTGTAGGAGCAACATATTCTGCTTCTGTTGTTGAAAGTGCAACAACACTTTGGATTTATGAAACCCAACTGACAGTTGTTCCTCCAACAGTGAATACATATCCTGTAGTGCTCCTCCTGTTATCTCTGTCACCTGCCATATCTGCATCAACATATCCCTGTAGAGAAATGTTTGAACCACCAAAGCATAATGCTTGATCTGTGTTACCTTTCAAATATCTGAGAATCCATTTCACTGCCATCCAATGTTCCTTTCCTGGATTGTTCATGTACCTGCTTACAACTCCCACTGCATGTGCAATATTAGGCCTTGTGCAGACCATTGCATACATTAAGCTTCCAACTGCTGATGCATATGGGACTTTAGACATATAATCCACGTCTTCTTGGGTCTTTGGGCACATTTCCTTACTAAGTTTGAAATGGCTAGCAAAAGGTGTACTAACTGGTTTTGCATTTAGCATGTTAAATCTTTTCAACACCTTTTGTATGTACTCATTCTGAGACAATGTTAATTTACGATTTTTCCTGTCTCTAGTTATTCTCATACCAAGGATTTGTTTTGCAGCTCCCAAATCCTTCATTGCAAATGAATTTGCCAATTTTCTTTTGAGCACATTTATTTCCTGTATGTTAGATCCTGCAACAAGCATGTCATCTACATACAATAACAATATAATATAGCTGCCATCTTTTTGCTTTTTCAGATAAACACAATGATCAGAGTGACATCTAGTATAACCTTGTTCAGACATAAACTTATCAAATTTTAGATACCACTGCCTTGGAGCCTGTTTTAAGCCATACAAGCTCTTCTTCAACCTGCACACAAGTTTCTCCTTTCCTTTCACTTCATATCCTTGTGGCTGCTGCATATATATCTCTTCCTCCAAATCCCCATGGAGAAAGGTTGTCTTTACATCTAACTGCTCAAGATGCAAATCTTCAGCTGCTACAAGACTCAAATAGTTCTGATTGAAGTCATTTTAACAACAGGAGAAAATATTTCATCAAAATCAATACCTTTCTTATGTGAAAACCCCTTCACCACAAGTCTAGCTTTGTACCTCTGTTTTCCTCCATCTTCTTCCTTCAACTTGTAAACCCA
>APFE030573521.1:72695-123492 GCA_000404065.3 Pinus taeda | reverse complement strand
TCCTGCGAGTTTATGAACCAAATAGACCTTCGGCTCTGATACCAGTTGTTAGAAAATTAAATATTACGGAGCAATGGAACACATAAAACATTGCAAAAATATAAACACAGAAAACGCACAAAACAAGAGAGACATAGATATACGTGGTTCACCCAGTTTGGGCTACGTCCACCTCGAACAGCCAGTCCTTCCTTTCCATTATCCAGCAAAATGAAGAGACACAACCTACAGTAAATCTGCTGTAATATCCTCTGTTTTCTCTCACAGTCTCACCTCTCTGTTTCTTGCTCACACACATAGAATACACATCTATCACAGCCTCAAATACAATGCCCTCATATAAAGAGAGGGGTTGCCTTCTAGGGCAAAAAACCCTAAACTAAACATGAGTTCTACCGTCAGATCATCCACCTAATGAACGGCCCAGATTGAATAGAAATTACTATACTTTTACAAGGCAAATTTACATCTGTTTTTAGCTTCGTGGGCGCTGCCCCCGAGCCCCCGCCGGGGGACCGCTGGCCCCCGGACCCCCCAGCCGGGGGGTATTGGCCCCCCCCGGACCCTCGCGGGGGGGACAAGTGCCCCCTGCACCCCCCCGCGTGGAGGGGTGTACAAAACTTCCTGGGGTATACCTCCGGCTGAAACAAAGACCTCTGAACAATCATGCTCCACACACAACACAAGTTTTATATGCCCTATGGATGGTTGCGCCCATGCCTAGACTATATGTATTTCGCTATCACAGATATTAGTTATACTTGTTACACAGTAATTTGTCATTTTCCTCATCTCATTCCTTCTGTTGTGTCATGTGTCAAATCAACATCTCTATATCTTCCCATTGTTGTAAGAAGATTAAGCAAATTCTCTCTGTTGCTGCAAATTGACCCTCATTCCCTAAGTTTCTGCCTCTGCATGAGTAAACCCTTAATATACGCGACATTCCCATGTCCATAACAGTCTTGTTTCAACTCCATCACCAGTGTACATCTGTTTCCTGCGACGATCGGATTGCTAGACCTGACACGAGGTTATGAGTTGTGTCTTGCGACGATGAGTCTACGTGCATTGCCTCCTCGCGATGTTGTTGCGAATAATTATTTTATGTCCTGCAATGATCCAGATTGGGCAAATTCGTTTCAACAGTCAGCCTTCTGGATGTCTCCAGGCCTCGTTGTTGGCGTAGTTTGGGTTGCCCTTCCTCCTTTGGTATGGTAGTTCCGTCATTTTTTCTACCTTGCTTGGGGATGAGCTCTTCCTCCCACATTTCATGGAGACTCCTTCTCCTATTTAAAGCACTCACCTTTTGATGAGATCTGCTAGTTAGTAATTCGTTGGGTTGAGCAGTGCTACTAGTGTTTTTGAGTTTAATAGATAGTTGGTGTGGGTGTGACAAGTGTGGGATTGTTGATAGCTTATAGAAGGTTGTGGAGTTCCCTTAACTTTGTGTTAAAGCTTATGAGTGAGAGAGAGACATTGTATGTTGGGCGATTCATCCTTGAAGAGTGAATGCTTGAGAAACAGACTGGATGGATCCTTTGAAAAGGCTTGCGACATCAAGACTTGGTTGTAAGCTTACTCTTAATTCATTATTAATACAATCAATGATGTTTTCCTATGTCTTATATGCAATTTACTTGATAGTTCATGACTTCTTGACTTTATGAGTAAATAGACCATTGTTGTTTTCTGGTTATGTGCTTTGGTGTGCTTTCTTTGTATTGTTTCAGGTTGATCACTCATTGAGGAAAAGGAAACGGAAACTGGAGCAGCAGAATGAAACTTCATTGACCACCGGTTGAGGTAGGCCTCCAATGATGACTGTTTAAGGAAATCAATTGTTGATCTATCTTTGTTGTGACTAGACCCACTCTAGGGCTAGTGGGGTTGCCTTTGTCTGTAGAGGGAACACTTTCCTACATCTCAACACATAAAACAAGAGAGACACAAATATATGTGGTTCACCCAGTTTGGGATACGTCCATGGAGAAACAACTAGTCCTTCTTTTTATATTATCTAGCAAGCTGAGGAGATACAACCTACAGCAGATCCGCTGTAACTCCCTCTTCACTCTGAATCTTCTCTCTCTTCCTCACTCATAATACTAATCTACATAGATGCAATACAATTCCCTCATATATAGTGAGGGGTTGCCATCTAGGGAAAAAAACCCTAACATCATATCTTCACCTAATGAACGGTCCATATTGACTATGAAATTACAACATTTTACAAGGAAATTTTACATCTATTCTTAGCTTCAGGGGTGCTGCCCCCGATCCCCTCGCTAGCGGGGGGGGAAGGGCGCCCAAAAGGTTGCAGCTGCCCCCCCCTGGACACCCCCTATAACGAATATTGTATGGGCAGTGTTGCTGCCCCATTTCAAACTGGGGTCCAATGTCGCATACCTTTGAATATAGAAGATAATCAGGCTCCACACCCAACAATCTCCCACTTGGAGACTGATTATAACAACTCCACTGTTGCTTCATTTGTTGGACAATGACTCCACTTTGGACTTGGTTGTTTCTCATCTTCTTCATCATACTTGAAGGCCAATTGAAACTGAGCAGATTCTCAGTTTCTCACTGGTTACAACTTTTGTTAACATATCTGCAAGATTCTAACTAGTGTGTATCTTTTCCAGCTTCAACTGTCCATCTTCCAATGCTGACAGTATGAAATGGTACTTGAGATGTATATGCTTAGTCTTGGAATTAAATGCAGAGTTCTTTGCAAGATGTATGGCACTATTCTTGTCACTGTATAACCTGCCCAACTCCTGCTTCTTACCCAATACATCAAGGAAACTTTGTAACCAAGTCATTTCTTTACTAGCCTCTGTAGAAGCAACATACTCGACTTCTTTTGTTGATAGTGCAACAACACTTTTTAGTTCTAAGATCCAACTGATAGTTGTTCCTCCTACAGTAAACACACACCCTATTGTGCTCCTCCTGTTATCTCTATTACCTTCCATATCTGCATCAAAATATCCCTATAGAGCAATGTTTGAACCACCAAAGCATAATTCTTGATTTGTGGTACCTCTCAAATACCTGAGAATCCACTTCACCACCATCCAATGTTCTTTTCCTGGATTGTTCATGTACATGCTTACAACTGCCACGGCATGTGCAATATCAGGCCTTGTGCATACCATTGCATACATTAAGCTTCTAATTGTTGATGCATATGGAACTTTAGACATATGAGCCATTTCTTCCTAAGTCTTGGGACACTCTGCCTTACTTAACTTGAAATTGCTAGCCAAATATATACTAACTACTTTTGCATTCTACATATTAATCATTCTCAACAATGTTTCTATGTACTCACTTTGAGACAATGTTAATTTCCGATTCTTCCTATCTCTAGTTATTCTCATACCAAGGATTTGTTTTGTAGCACCCAAATCCTTCATTGCAAATGAGTTTGCCAATTTTATTTTGAGCACATTTATTTTCTACATGTTAGAACTTGCAACATGCATGTCATCTACATACAATAACAATATAATATAGCTGCCATCATTTTTCCTTTTGAGATAAATACAATGATCAAAGTGAAATCTAGTATAACCTTGTTCAGACATAAACCTGTCAAATTTTAGATACCACTACCTTGGAGCCTATTTTAAGCCATACAAGCTCTTCTTCAACCTGCACACTACTTTCTCCTTCCCTTTTACCTCATATCCTTGTGGCTACTGCATATATAACTCTTCCTCCAAATCCCCATGGAGAAAGTTTGTCATTACATCTAACTGCTCAAGATGCAAATCTTCAACTGCTACTAGACTTAAAATAGTTTTGATTGAAGTCATTTTAATAAGAAGAGAAAATATTTCATCAAAGTCTATACCCTTTTTCTGTGCAAACTCTTTCACCACAAGTCTAGCTTTATACCTTTTTCTACCTCCATCTTATTTCTTCAACTTGTAAACCCATTTATTTTGCAATGTTGTTTTACCTGCAGGCAAACTGACTAAGTCCCAAGTCTAGTTAACTGCTAAGGACTCCATCTCTTCTTTCATGGCTTGCTCTCACTTCTTTTTGGTTTTTATCTGCACTGCTTCTTCATAACATTCTGGTTCACCAGAATCAGTGAACAATACATAATATAATGAAGAAGAGTATCGTTCAGGGGGTCTACTTATCTTGGTAGATCTTCTAACACCACTTTCAAGTGTTTGAGGTGCTTGTTGTTGTTGTGGTTGTTGTTCTTGATGTTAATCATTATGATTTTCAGGCACCATCACTTTTTCTATTATTCTCTATTTTCTTTTTCCTGTTTCTTTTCCTGTAGCTGATCCTTATACAGAACCTTTTCATTGAATATGAAATCTCTTCTCCTAATGATTTTTTGTTTTTCATAATCATAAAAGCGATAACCAAAATCATTAACAACATATCCAATAAAGGTACATTTCTTTTATTTTTCCTCAAGATTTGTTTTATTTTCTTTATTAATGTGGACAAAGGCTTCACAACCAAAAGTCTTTGAAAAAGAGTAGTTTACCTTTTTACCTGTCCATGCCTCCTCTGGAATACCACCATCCAAGGAACTTGAAGTCCTCTATTTATTAGATAAAAAATGGTATCTATAGCATCTTCCCACAATTGTAAAGGCAATATTGCATGTAATCTCATGCACCTTGAACGCTCCATGATTGTCCTGTTCATCCTTTCTGACACACCATTTTCTTGTGGTGTTCCTGGAACTATCTTCTCTCTATGAATTCCATTATCTGAACAATACCTATCAAACATTTTGCTGCAATATTCACCTCCGTTGTTTGATCTGAGACACTTCAACCTTTTTCCTGTCTCATTTTCAACCAAAGATTTCCATTTCCTTAAAGTATCAAATACATCAGATTTATTTCGAATACAATAAATCCAGGTTTTTCTGGTTGCATCATCAATGAAAGTAACATAATAACGAGAGCCACCAAGAAATGATACCTAACCAGGTCCCCATACATTTGTATGCACAAGCTCTAATTTTTCACTCTTGTTTTCTTTCCAAACTCTAAGGAATCTGACTCTCCTTTGTTTTCCATAAACACAATTCTCACAGAATTTTAAATCAACATGTTTCAAAACTGGCAACAAATTTCTTGAGTGAAGAATCTCCATCCCCTTCTAACTCATGTGCCCAAGCCTATGATCCCACAATGATGTATCTTCTCCTATATAGGTTAAAGAATTAACAAAATTATAAATACCATTGCATAAATACAATGTACCAACCTTTCCTCCTTTCGCTATTACCAGGGATCCTTTAGTGACCTTGCAGGTTTTATCTCTGAAAGTAGTTATGCAACCTTCACCTCCAAACTGCCCTATTGAAATAAGATTTTTTTTAGATATGGAACATGCCTTACCTCCTTCAATAGCCATTGATTTCCATTTTGTTGTTTTATGAAAACTGTACCCATTCCAATGATTTTATAGGGTTTATCATCACCCAATCGAACCTGTCCAAACTCTCCTTGGACATAATCATAAAAATGTTTCCTATCAGGTGTGGCATGCAATGAGGCCCCTAAATATACCACCTAGGCATCAATAATATTTTCTCATGAAAGAATTAAATCATCTTGCAACACATCACCTGTTACATTTTCTCCATGATTAGTTTCTTGCTGCACATCTCTTTCTTTTCCCTTTCGAGACTTGCAGTATTTCTTCAGATGTCCTTTCTTCCTTCATTTCTAGCACACTATCCCCGATCTGGACTTGGATCTGCCTTTTCTTGACTTACTTTGATATCCAGGGCTATTTTCTCTTTCCATTTTTCTTCCCCTAGTCTCTACAGTCAATGCATTACCTGATGTCTCACCAGATATTTTCCGTCGCATTTCCTCACAAAGGATTGCACAAACAACATCATGAAACTTTAAAGTATTAAATCCATAGACAGAGTTACTAATGGCCATAACTAAACCATTCCAAATTTCTGGCAATGAGCACAGAAATAAAAGAGCCCTAACTTTATCAACAAAAGTTACCCCTATAGATCTTAACTGAGTGGTAAATGTATTAAATTCATTTAAATGATTAGCAACAGATCCACCTTCTGACATCTTCATATTAAATAAATGCTTCATAAGAAATACCTTATTTTAGGCCGAGGATTTTTCCTACAGTTTGGCCAATGTCGACATTAAACCCTCTATTGTCGTTTCCTTTGAAATATTAAACGCTACTGATATTGCTAGACACGTTCGTATTGTTCCAAGTGCTTTTCTGTCGAGAATATCCCATTTTGTGTCTTTCATACTCATCAGCTTCTTTGTCTTTCTGCTCAATGGTTGGTACAGATCTCTCTAATACATATAATCTTCCATCTACATCTCCCACAGCTAGTAGTTGTTTCATTGAATTTTTTGACCCTAAACCTACCATCTTCTGCCATTGCTCCCACTCGAACCAGGAAGCCTTCTCTCCTACGAGTTTATTTTCCAAATAGACCTTCGGCTCTGATACCAGTTGTTAGAATATTATATATTACAAGCAATGGAACACATAAAATATTGTAGAAATATAAACACATAAAACACATAAAACAAGAGAGACATAGATATACGTGGTTCACCCAGTTTGGGCTACGTCCACGGAGAAACAGCCAGTCCTTCTTTTTATATTATCTAGCAAACTGAAGAGATACAACCTATAGTAGATCCGTTGTAACTCCCTCTTCACTCTCAATCTCATCTCTCTTCCTCACTCATAATGCTAATCTACATAGACACAATACAATTCCCTCATATATAGCGAGGGGTTGCCTTCTAGGTCAAAAAACCATACCATCAGATCTCTGCCTAATGAAAAATCCTAATTGATTATGAAATTGCAACATTTTACAAATAAATTTTACATCTATTATTAGCTTTAGGGTCCCCCCGCCAGGGGGAGATCCCAAAAGGTCGAGGCTGCCCCCCCTAAAGCCCCCCGTACAATGAATATTTTACGGGCAATGTTGTCACCCCATTTCAAACTGGGGTCCAATTTGGTGATACCTTTGTATATAAAAGATAATTAGGCTCCACACCCAACACCCAAAATGTTACAGATAATAGTTTCTATGAAAAACAACATATTGTCTCTAAATCATTAAATAATTCTTCAGTCAGTATTTTTATATAGCGATCAAATGGAATTCTTAGACTTTTATATCACCTAAGTATTAAGGGTTAAAAGTTAGGCCCTTCAGGTCTTTCATTTGAGGATAAATCATACAAATAAGTGACAATAATAATAAACATTAATGTCTTAAGTACAATTTCTACACAACCAAGAAATTGGTTTCTTAAGGGACAACATTAATTGGAGCCATTGTAGGGGAATGAAGTCAAGAAAACATTTCCCTGGGTTTTTAATATTTTCCTCTAGCTGTTCAGTGAGGAGGAAATATTTGGCTGTATTGAATAGAAAGTGATAATTTTGGCTTCAAAGAGGCCTCATACGAGGTTATATACCTCACAACAAAAGGATAAAGTCCTTTCATACCCTGAGAGACTAGTTTCCAAGAGGTTTGAAATGCCAAAAACTCCATTTACACCAAGTCCTACACTGTCTACACCTGGCAGCAGTTCAACACATCTTTCATCCAAACAATCACCTTTGTTTGACCAAGAGTTAACTTTTACATCCACTTCATTTCAAGAACCCAACTGTCAAGAACAATCTTTAGAGTTTGTTTCTTTCTCAGTAGCTACTATAGTTATTCAATCTAAACCTATAATTACATTGCCACCTTTTCAAACTTCATTTACTCCTCAGCTAGGTTCTACATCTGTTGGTACTCAAGGTTCAATAAATTTAGGAGTAAACGTGGCTGCACCTACATTTTTGTTGAATAGGTATGCACCTATTCAATTTCCATAATAGTTGAATCAAATGACTCAAGAATACTTGAAGATTCTTCCTGTGAATGGACAGTAGAGAAGCATATAGTAGTGTTTTTTAGTTTTGTAGAAAATCCCAATGTTGAACACTTGGATGTTGTTTTAATACTGTTTTTGCAATCCTTGGATGGAGAAGAAAGGAAGTGGTTTAAAGGGATATCTAATAACTCTATTCCTACATGGGAAGAGATGGAGTTCCTATTCACCTAGAGATGGGGAGAGAAAACAGACCATGGGTATTCACTCACAAAGTTTAATGCTATTAAGAATAAATTTGATGAAAGTGTTGTTGAGTTCATCAGAAGGTTCAATAAACTATACAATAGTTTTCCAGTGGAGATTAATCCCCCAACTGCTGGTGCAAAAATAAGTTTTGCAGGGGCATTTGAATCAGATTTTGGGTTCACATTGAGGGAGAGAAGATCCACAATCCTTGATTAGATCCGAACTGATGCCTTAGAAATAAAAGTAAAATCTGGTGGCTACAGGTAAATCACCAGAGACACAGCCTATCCAAGATAAGGGAAAGGCTACAGTGGAGTCCTCTCGAAGTCAAACATTCGAGGATATGAATAATGTAATTAAAAATTTGTCTAATAAATTGATTAAATTGGAATTGGAGAGTAAAATTCTCAGAGGCAAGCAAAACATAATAGAAACTTTAATCATCAATATATAAGACAACCTCTGCAAATTTTGCAGAAGGAGAGAAAAGATCAAGATCAGGTTCAAGAACCACTTTACTTAGAGGCAGGTCCTGATGAAGTACCAGAGCATTCCAGGGACCATGATGATCTTATTTCTACATTGTATGCAGTGGATGAAGATGAACTAGGCATTGAGGGAGAAGAATATGAATATACTAAAATAGATGCCATTTATGATGAGAATGAAATTGATGAATATTGGAAGCAATGTTTTGATTTTATGTACACATAATTACATAAGAAATAGGACTCGAGATCAACAAAAATATCTAGAGTTCAAGAAAATGAAGGTGATAAGCAAGTTCCAACTCCCCTACAAAAGGTGACTCCACAAGAACCAAATCCTCTAAACAATTAAATAAAGGAAAGCAACAACAGAATACAAATAGCAAGACTCAAATAATTCAAGGTGAGTCTTATCATGACAAAAGTGATAAAATTCCTTTAGAAAAACTTGTTTCTATTCCACAAGAGGTTTCAGTGATGAAGAAAAGTGAAGATGAAAATGAAAGGAATAGTAAACAAGTCCATGTGTTTAGTCTTACTAAAGAATTAGAAAAAATTAGAATTCAAGTGCCCCTCACAGAGTTGGTCAAAACACCAGTTTATCAAAGAGAGATTTCCGAGTTTATCAATCTATCTCAGGATGTGAATATAAGTGGCACTGTGAATCTACAAGAAGATAAACCAGTAGTGGTTTTTGGTCCACATGTGGGGGAGGTATATTCTTCAACACCTCCTTTCTACATTTATTTATTGATTCATGATTTCCTCTTGCATAATTGTATGTTTGATTCAGGAGATGCACATAACCTTATGCCACTATCAGTGATGAAACAACTAAACCTACAAGTTACTAAACATTATAGAGGCCTGTATTCTTTTGATTCAAACAAAGTCAAGTGTCCAGGGGTTATTAAAGATATGGTGCTGTCACTAACCCAGATCCAGATAGAAGCTTGGTAATGGATGTAGCGTTGGAAAATATCCCTACTAGGTTTGGAATGTTACTATCTAAGTCACGGGGGGCTTAATTGGGTGGTGTTATGAAACTTTTACTGATGTTGTCATACCAAGTTTTGGTGGAGAAGAAAGGAGGTTGTACGAGAAACAAAATTTGTAAAAACAATCACAAAGAACAGAGAAAGTAATTCACCTGTATATAGAAAAGAGAAAGATGACTTTTCTTGCTTTGCGCTGCATGAAAATACAAAGTTGGTTGAAGATAACCAGGAGAAGCTTACCTCAACCAGTGTACATATAGAGCTGCAAAAAAAAGGTGTGTGTAAGTTCTTCCTTGATGGAGCCTATTATAAAGAAGGAACAGGTGTTGGTTTCCTTCTTATTACACCTAGAGGTAATATGATCCCTTTTTCTTTTAAATTGGAGTTCGAAGCAACAAATAATGTGGCAGAATATGAATCCTTAATCATTTCTCTCCAAACAACAAAACAAATCGGAGTCTAGTCAATTTTTGTTTTTGGAGATTCACAGCTGATTATAAAGAAAATAAAGAATCATTGTCAAGCAAAACACCCTAGGCTTAGGGTATATAGAAATGAAGTGTGGGATTTAGTTGATAACTTCTTTGCTTCCAACATACAATTCATTCCAAGAGATGGGAATAGATTAACAGACTCTTTGGCTATGGATGCTAGTACTTTAGGCCTCCATAAATCCAAAGCTAAGATATGAGGTTGAAATGAGGCACAAGCCTCTTGTTCCAGATAATATAAAACACTGGCAATTTTTTGAAAATGATTAGTAGATTAACGAATTCTTGACTATGATTGAATATTTTCAGGGCACAGAGATTGATCAAGATGAAGATGAAATAACAGAAGCTGTAGAAGTAAGTGGTTTGAAAAATTCTATAGTTAATCAAAAAATTATTCAATTGAAAGATAATATTTTTCCAAAAGGGCTTGTCCTTCTTGAAAGAATTTTTAACTCCAATGATGTAACTGTTAGTTCAGAGAAAATTCCATAGGATGAACACATTCAAGATCATAATATTGGAACCCAGAAGGAGCCCAAGTTAGTAAAATTATTTAATGGAGTTCCACTTAATTATAAGGAGAAATATCTTAAGCTTTTCATGGAATATATTGATTTTTTACTTGGTCCTATGAGGATCTCAAAACATATGATGTAAGTATTACTAAGCACAAGATTCCCTTGAAAGAAGGGATTAAACCATTTAAGAAAAAACTCAGGCAAACAAACCCTTTGCTTTTACCATTGATTGAGAAAGAAGTGAAAAAGTTGCTTGATGCCAAGATAATATTTCCACTCAGGTACTCTGACTGGGTGTCCAATTTAGTGCCTGCAAGGAAGAAAAATGGAGAAGTAAGGCTATGTGTCGACTTTAGAAATTTGAATAGGGTTTCCTTGAAAGATAACTATCTGTTACCTAAAATGGATCATGTGTTGCAGAAGGTAACATGATTGTTCAGAATGTCAATGCTGGATGGATTCTCTGGGTATAAGCAGGTGGTTGTTGATAAAGAATATCATAAAAAGATTGCATTCACAACTCCTTGGGGAACCTTTATGTATGCTTGAATGCCTTTTGGGTTGATGAATGTAGGTGCAACATTTCAAAAGACCATGGACATTGCATTTGTAGGTGATAAGTTTCTAGTGATATACTTGGATGACATCATTGTTTTATCTAAGTTTGATGAGGAGCATCTGGACCCTCTTAAAAATACTTTTGAGAAATGTAGAAAATTTGGGCTTTCCTTGAATCCTAAGAAGTCTATTTTTTCTCTAGAAGAGGGCAAACTACTGGGGCACATTGTCTCTAGAGATGGAGTGAAGATATATTCAACCAGGGTGCAAGCTGTGTAGAAAATAAGCCTACCCAGGAGTAAGAAAGATGTCTAAAAATTTCTAGGAAAAGTAAATTTTCTAAGCAGGTTTGTGTTCAATTATGCTGAAATTGTAAAAGAAATTACCATTATGTTGAAGAAGGAAAATGAGCCGCATGGGACCAAGGAAGCTAGAGAGTCATTCTCTAGGATTAAAGAAGCATTACAAGCAGCTCCAATTTTAATTAGCCCTGATTATCAAAAACCTTTCCAAGTTTTTTCATTTGCATCACCTAATTCAATAACTATTGTTTTGTTACAGAAAAATGATGAAGAGAAGGAGAAACCAGTTGCTTTCTTTAGCAAGATTCTCAGAGATGATGAACTAAAGTACAATATTCTTGAAAAACAAATATATTCTTTGTTAAAATCCCTGAAGGCCTTCAGGACTTATGTGTTGTAGTCACTGATCATTGCTTATATGCCAAATGTTGCAGTAAAGGATGTCTTAGTCCAGAGTGATGTAGAAGGCAAAAGAGGAAAATGGATAGCCAAGATTCAAGAGTATGACGTAGACATAAAGCCCACAAAGCTGGTGAAAGGGCAGGTATTGGCAAAGATGTTGACAGAGTCAAATTTTCAAGCATTGGGAATCAACATGCTAACACCTGTAAATGAGGAAGTAATTGAAGAAGTTGAAGAAAAATCAAACCCAGGTATGAAGATCCGATAAAAAAATTTATGTTCAGAATGGTACAAGCACATAGTCCATTATTTATGTTTTCCCTCTTGTCCTCAATATTTGGATAGAACAAAATATTGAGCATTAAAAATCAAAGCATAGCCATATGTGATTGTTGAGGGCAGATTGTATTAGAAGGATCCTATGGGAATTTTATTGCTATGTTTAACATAAGATGAATTTACAGAGACCATTAAAGATTATCATGAGAATTTATGTGGTGTACATTATATTTGGAAGGCTACTACACATAAAATCCTCTTAGCAGGGTTTTATTTTCCCAGCCTATTTGATGATACATATAAGTCTCTCAGAAGTTGTCAGAAGTGTGAGTTTTTTGTTAAGAAGAAGAGGCTAGCTCCCTTGCATTTGATCCTAGTCTTCGTAGAAGAACCATTCAAGCAATGAAGACTAGATTTTGTTAGAGAAATTAACCCACCTTCAAGTGGACAACACAAGTGGGTTCTCATAGCTACTGATTATTTCACCAAGTGGGTAGAAGCTATACCTACTAAAAGGGAAAATGAAATGGTGGTGATGAAGTTCCGAGAAGAAAATATTTTTAGCAGATTTGGATGCCCTGTCAAAATCATAACAGATAATGCTCAAGTGTTCAGTTCAAGTAAGTTTCTTTCTTTTTGTCAGAAGTATAATGTTATTTTATCTCATTCAACAACTTATTATCAACGGGGAAATGGATCGGCTGAATCCACTAACAAAACATTGATGAAGATCCTTAAGAAAACTATTGCAGAGAATAAAAAAGATCGGGACTCTAAATTAAAGTTTGCTCTATGGGCTGTTTGAGTGACTACAAGAAGGTCTACAAGCAAATCACCTTTTGAGTTAGTGTATGGAACTCAAACTTTGTTCCCTAGTTAGCTTGTGAAGCCTGTGATTGCAATGATTCAAGAGGAAAAAGAAGAGCCCAATGCTTTGATAAGAAGGATGCATAAGGTAGTGGAGATGAATGAAAGTGGGGATAAGGTAAGATATAATTTGATTATGTATCAATCAAAGATCAAGGGTATTGTTGACAGAAAGGTCAAGGAAACTCATTTTAAAGTTGGAGACATGGTATTAAGGTGGGATACTAAAAGAGAAGATAAGGGAACTCATGGGAAGTTTGATCCTCTCTGGTATGGCCCATTTAGAATTATAGAAGAAAGGGAAAATAATAGATTCTTCCTGGAGAAACTTGATGGTGAATATTTGCAGCTGCCTATCAATGGGTAGTGCCTCAAACATTATTTTTCAGTTTTGAAGCACAAGCATCCTTTCATTATAAATATTGGAGTGAATTCATTGTATAAACTCCATAGAATTTAAAATTGGCTAAGCAGCATATGACTCCATGCCCGAGGTGAAGGCACGGATTTGCGATTCTTAGTGATTTTGTAGCAAAAGCAATATCCCCAAGTGGATCCATATGTTGTAGCATCCATTGTCATTTTAATTTTATTTTTAGTTTTATTGCAAAAATGAAAAAAAAAAATCAAATATTATGTTATAACGGAAATAATAGAGAATGCATAAATTTGAAAGAAATGATTTGTTTTATGTTATTGATGGCTTGTGAACATGAGAAACCTAAGAGAAGATCTAAGCCATTCGATTGATAGGCAGCAGATCTAACGGTAATTGCGCAGTTAACAAGGACAAGGATTAATTCAAAATCTGACATGAGAAATTATAAAACTGAGTTAAGATCTCAGTTATTCAGGGTTGTCCGCTTGAAGGATTCAAATTCGACTGTAATCGCGTCATTAACAAGGACGAGTTTTAATTCAGAAAAAGAACATGATGGTTTATGGAATGTAATTTAATTCATTCAAGTTTGGATTGATCACAACCACTCATAAAAAAGGGATGAGATGCGACAGATATCGCGTCAAAAAGTGCACTGGTTTTATTATAAATTTCGAACTCGAGAAGTCTATGAACTGCAATTTTGTTTCTTATCGATTCCGTGGGGAAGGTAAAGGTTTCTGGGAAAGGTGGACTTAATAAGATTATGAACCGGAGTCTTGGTTCCTTTCATTTCTATGGTAACTAAAGGTTTTCCATATTCTGTGTAAATCAACTAATTCCATTGTTTTAGTAGAATAACTAAAATTAGAGGCAGATGACTATAACTCCAAAGGAATGGTGATTGGTCAGGTTTCTTTGTGTTTCCGCCAATTAGAAAAATTCCAATATATATGTGGGCCATAAGGGTTTCTTTGTGTTTTCACCAATCAGAACATTTTCGATATATACGTGGGCCCATAACCCATAGGTCCACGCACAGAATTTTGAAAAGATGCAGTTTTGTTGTGTTACAATAGTTTAGTTGTCATCATGACATATATAGGATTACAACTTGCAAATACTCAAGCCACAGATTTGAACAACGAGCAACCATCACTAGTCACATTGTAATTTTTGTCACTTGTTATGTTTTCTTGAGAAGAATGAGGTGTTTTTTACTCTCCAGTGTAATATTTTGTAATAACTTTTACTTTAGACAGTTAGGAGATGGTTAAGCAGTTTGATATTTTTGGTGATTACCAATTGTCCCATGATGTATAAAAAGGGGAAAAATGATAGAAAAAGGGTTCAAATTTTGAAGAACCTGAAAACAAGGCTTTTGGATTCTTGATAAAACTGATGATTAATGAGAGGATTAGGAGTTTTCCACACATTGTTGGGTATGATTTGTGATTTCTCTATTATTTGTCATCATGTATCTTCCTTTTTTAAGTATGGTAATGAATCTGCAGGTCTTTATTTACTTATGTGAATGAAATTAAAATTCCTTAAAAGAGTGCTCTTGTACTTAAAGTTCCTACTTCTACATTTATCCTAAGTTACCGATAATAGTTTCAATGTAAAACGGGATACTGTCTTCACTTTCCCAAGATGTTACAGATAATAGTTTCTGTGAAAAACAACATACTATCTCTAACTTCTCAAAGCATTCTTCACTCAACATTTTATTCAACAATCAAATGGAATTCTAAGAATTTCATATCACCTAAGTATTAAGGGTTAAAAGTCAGGCCCTTCAGGTCCTTCACTTGAGGATACATAATACAAATAAGTGACATAATAATAAACATTAATGTCTTAAGCACAATTTCTACACAGCCAAGAAATTGGTTTCTTAAGGGACAACATGTACATTATAGTCATCATTGACTGTTTCACAAAATGGGTCGAGGCGATGCCTACATTAAACAAAAATGGCGAAACAGTTGCACTTTTATTTTTCAACCACGTGCTTCCCGATTTGGTGTACCACAGGTTATAGTTATAGATCATGGGTCACATTTTCACACTCACATGATGGCTGAGTTAACTACCAAGTTAGGACTTTCACATGATAGTTCTACTCATTATCTGCAAGTTAATGGACAATTTGAGGCCATCAACAAATTCCTTAAGTGAATGCTTTAAATAATGATAGGGGTTCATAAATGAAACTAGAATTTAATCATGTACTCTTCTTTATGGGCATACCAAACCTCAATAAGGAATGCAACTGGATTAACACCCTTTCAATTGGTGTATGTTCTGGAGGCAATCTTACAGATACAATGTGAAATTTCATCTCTTAAACTTGCAATTGACCTGTTACCCGACACTTTTGATGAACAAGCATGTTTCATAGAACTCATCCATCTAGACGAAACCTGTCATGAAGCCACATCGACTAATGAAGCACATAAGAAATGAATCAAGGCCCAAGATGACCAAAATGTCAAGCCTCACATTTTCTCAAAAGGAGACCTAGTCTTGCTTTATGATCAGAAAGCTGATAAACTAGGATCAGGAAAGTTTGAACCACTATGCATGGGCCCTTACATTGTTGAGCATGTTTTGGAAAAAGGTGCCTATAATTTGGTGTATTATGATGGAATTCCATTCTCGTAGCCCTGAAATGGGTTATAACTCAAACATTACTATGCTTAATTGAGTGTAGTAAAATCACTATATATATGATTTAATTCCATGTGTGTGTGTTAGTGTCTCTTTAAGAGTTTTTATGTGGTTAAGTAATCCACTTTGCATTTGTTGTAGATGTCAGAATATTTGGAACCATTTGTTGGTTACTTCAATGGTGCTAGTCGTAGAACGTAGAACCTATCTTTTGTAGCATGGGCCATTTTCACTCTAAGTGGCAAGTTAGTGAGTTTTCAAGCGATTTGTATTAGTCGTTCTATGAACAATATCGTTGAGTATAGTGCATTGGTCGGACTTCCCTCTTATTCTATTTCACTTGGAATTTTCCGAATCATCATTAGGCTGGACTCACAACTCATCATACTACAACTTACAAGTGTTTATACCGTCCAAAACCCAACTATTCTTCATATGTTCCTTAGAGTTCATCTTTTCAAAAGACATTTTAATTATATTCCATATCAACATATTTCTAGAAACTTTAACACTTTAGTCGCTTCATTAGCAAACTATGTCTTAAACAGACATTTGCGACACATGTAAAGGTAAATTTTCAATTCACAACATTAGTTGATAGGATTTCACATAACCATATATAAAAACTTTGAAAGTAAAAATAGATGGATGTTTTAAATTTTTTACAAAATTTGTGTCCAAGACATATTTGGTCATCTGACCTAAAAACTCAAAATGCATACAAAAATAATCCTAAATATACCTATTGATGCTCATGATAACAAGTCACGACTTGAGCTATCATGTGCAATCACCTCATCCAATGGCTAGGAACACCAATAGTATCGCGTTGTAGCCTCATATGTAACTCCTCAATCCGGATATCCAGAATACCGAGGGTTAACCCCTCTACATGATCCTACAACTCTGCTAGTGTCTTGGTCAAATCCAAATCCTGGAGAACTGCTCTCCTCACATTTCTTCACGCTCGTACACCTGCCTCCTGTTGATGTCCCATAGGTCAAACAGTACTAGCATATGTATGCATGACAATGATTTTAGTTTAATCTTGGAAACATAAAAAACACAAAAACATGTAGAAACCTAAAAATAAAAAACAATTTACCTATAACACCCCATTAAGCACCCACTAGTAAACTCAAATCTGGATCTCCATGAAAATCCATCCCTGTGTGCGGATGCTCATTGATGACAATGTTTTGTCGATTAATCCAACTAAAGAATGCAGTAGAAAATGTGATTGATGACAGACTGGCATGTCTATCCATTAATTCGACCCACCTCTCCATCCATGGATCTCTAAGACCAGCTACACCTAGTGTTACATGTTAAGGTTGCATCAATGGAATTCTCTCTAAGGTAAAAGCAATTAAGATCAATCCATAGCTAAAAATCTTCGTCTTATCGCTCTTTACCTTTGTTAGCTTCTCTTTCATTGAAGAAAGTATAACCTCATACCAGTTTAATATAGTTCTCTCAAGACACTCAAGTGCATACTACGTGTATGATCTTTTCGTCAGATGAAGTGTCACACCGGCTGCCAACTTTGTGATAGTGAAAAGGATTGTTCTCAAAGGAAAATCACATACTTCCTTGATGTTTATTTTCCCATCCTTACTAGGTTGTGTAACTGCTCGACAAAACTGTCGAATATAGTCCCTCACCAATTCACCCCCACGGGCAAATCCAGAAAGAGAAATAGGGGTAAGAAAGTAAAGTAAAAATCATCAATCATAATAGGGACCACTTTGTCCTTTATTTGAAAAGCCTAATCCATGGGTTCCCATGCATGAACTAAGAAATGCAATAGTTCTAATTGTTGCCTCATCCCAGACAACCTAAATTATTTGAGCAACCCATAGTTTCTCAGGGCCTTAACAATACTCGGATCATTTAGGGCAACCATGTCTTGTTATTCATGCTCTCTTTCTAGTAATAGAAATTTTGATCCAATCAAAGCCTGAAATAAAAACATAATATTAGTTAGGATCCATTTCATGCAAAAAACTAGAGAAATTTTGTGCCAAACAGGTGAAACAAATTTTTGAAACTCACCCAACGCAGCCCAAGCAAGGAGGTAATGCACTAGAGAGCAGGTACCCTTCTGTTTGGGTGCTCTGCAGCATAATTTTTGATCTAGAAGGCTATGCTAATCCTAGGGCGAAATATACTAACCCGGAGGCCCAAAAAACCTAAAAAAATTGCCTGAAACTATAAAAGAATGACATGAAAAGAAAGAGAAGGGTTAGATATTCTACCTGGTCTAGATGGCATGAGAAATGATCCATGGAATCTCTCACAATTAGCTGTTGAAGTTTGAGGTAAAAAACTAGTTCAAAGCACAAACTAAATGGTAAATATCAAATGGTGAAATTGACATGGTAAATTCTTGTTTTATGTTTATTTTGTGATCATTAAATGAATAAACTTTGGTATTTACCTATTTTTACCAATGAAATAGGTATGTTTGATCCATTTGGTGTTGCTTTGAATAGATTTACATATGATACATTGAATTTGACGTTCACGATCATGAATTGTACTTTGGCCATAGAGCATAATTTTATCTCTTTTTTGAGCTCTGTTAAACATCGAAAAAAGGAACCCCCTTGGAGTCCTCTTTACGCTCTTTTCAGACTCTTTAAATATGAAAAGATATCTGAGTGCTTGTCCTTTTCAGCTCATTAACGGATTGGAAATGAAATCTAATCATTATAAGTTTAAACCTTTTCTGGATTGAGATAGATTATTTACAAAAAAGGAATACATTGATCAAATATGGTGAATAGGTTCTCTCTTGTATTATGTTATTCTTTTTTAGACTTAAGAGACAAATATATAAAAAATAACTTGTGGAGTTTTCTTTTTGTCCCATTCCAAACTCTCTAAACATGAAAATAACCAAGTTATCATTGTTGTTAAACTCGTTAAAACATCAAAGAGCGATAAACTTGTCCATCATGAAAAGACCGAGTTTCACCTTCGCTAGACTTGTTAAAACATCACATAGTGATGGATTCACCCAAAGGGTGAAATTATACAACAAGAATATATCCTACTCAAGCTTGATAAAAAACAAAGAGGTATTGGTTATTAATGACTATGGAAGATGGGAAAAGGGGTAAACCACTTTATGGTAGTAGGTCTCTCTTGAACATGACACTTTCACTTCATCTCTGTGACTACCTGGGTTGGGTTATTTGCTTGATGGTTATCATATGTATGGTCTATGACAACGTCCATTTTGGTTTTGGGTCAATGTTTCCAATTCATTCAATGTCGCCAACATGTTCAAGAGAAGTCACTTAGTTAAACTTCATCCTTTGCAATACTCATAAACCTTCATTTTCATGATTGTCATTCCTGAACCTTGTGTCGTCAATCACATTCTATCTCCAAAAATCATTACACTCATTTCATGTCCTTGATGTGGGATGCATAGAGGCCCTCCTATGATGATTCGTCTCTTTTTGACACCAGCACAGTATCCAAGAAGTTGACTTAGAAACACCCTAATAGTACCTTGGGGCTTGCATACATCAATGGAAAGTTTCTTTCTTCCATCGATAGGTTGAAATCACTGGCCTTCAACCTAAAGAGTTTGTATAGTGTTCAACATGAAAACATCCATTCACACCATGCATAATGTACTGCAGTACCTTGATAATAATTATCATTATTGGTGATCTCTCTTGCGTCTATTAACGGCTTACATCATTAGCTGGTAATCAGATAGTGTCTTCCCATGTTTGACTTCAGATCACATATTCACATGGTTAGACTCATACTAGAGTGAACGATTGGATGAGATAGAAGACCCTGGATTTAGTTTCATCCATCCAGGCTACGATTTCAAGAGAGTACTAAATCATCTATATGATGGCTTTACACTGATGGTAATCCCATCATGGGTCTATATCTGTAGACGATTATCTATGTACATGTAATGAAATTTTATATGTTGAGAATGGGTATGCCTTCCCTCAGCGATTCATGAAAAATCCAAAATATCATGATATTATGTATTGTAGTTGATGCAAGTCACCATCCACTTTAGAACCTCCTCATCTCATCGTAAAGCATATCACTTGACATTATCATTTTAGACTTCATGCTTTAGTGGGCAATGGTTACAGGTCTATTTGGGCACACCACTCCCAACATTCAAATTAGTACTTTTAGGGCTCATCAGACCCTAATTTAGTTGCTACATGCCCTAGAAAGGTCATCACATTGAACGCCATCATTCCTAAGTGTTTCTTGGCCTAAAGACATCCTAAAATGACTCCTTGAGGGACCAGCGCAACCTTGGTTAGGGGTAACTATGCTACAAAGCACTTAGGCCCATTCAAGCCTGCTCTGTAGAGCACCTAGGCCCACTTTGACCTATGCTGGGTGAGATTGAGTGAAATCTTTATATGGTTCTGGGAATATTCTTTCATTCTAGACCATTCTAGAATATTCCCAGCTCTTATCCTCTCCTATGAACTCAAAATTAGATAGGGAATGAATCAAATAAGCTCCTATCCTCTCATCCCTTCCTCCATGGAAACTAACTCCCAAATTGGAAAGCCACTCAATGCCCAATTTATGACAAAACCACTTCCATTTCCCTATAAATTAAGCACTCATTATAGTGATCAGGGGTTGGACTTTGACAGTCTGTAAGGAGACACTGTTAGTTTGAGGTTTGAGATCATAAGAAAATATTGTTATTCTACCTAAGTGTTGTGATTTTGGTGTGATGAAGGATGGAACTCAAGCTAGATGAATGACATGGGATCAGAATGCTTTGGTTATAACACTTCCTTCTACTTAATAAAGTTGTTTACACCCTTTCCCATATTCTTGTCTTTATGTATGATGATTATATGTGTAAATGATTTCGATTCCATTTTGTTATAGTAGATAGATCTCTTGCTTTGATTGGTTTTTGTCCATTGTTTATGATTGCAGGTACTTATCAAGCGGAATCAGTTCGAGAAGGAGTGATGAGAGCCATACAAACGAGATAAAGGGAAGCAAAATATAACAAGTAGGTCCCTCTTCTTATTTATCTTCTATAGGAAAAGGTTAAACACTTTAATTCTATTGTTCTAAGTGTAGCTACCCACTTAGGGAAGTTGTGCTTTTCCATAGATGCAAAATTCCACATAACAACATGGAAAACAACCTGTTCGAATTATTTTACATGGAAAAAGATGCACCCGAACATGTTTACATCGGCGCCCTCAAATGACCTGCCCGAATGAGTTTACATGACCGTCTTCAAACGACCCGCTCGAACGAGTTTACATGACCACCTTCAAATGACCCGATCGAATGAGTTTACATGGAAAATGAAGGCACATGGGAGCGTTGAGAAAATTTGTTGTGCGAACGTACACAAGTCCCACCTCAGGTCACAACTTAGCATTTTTGACATGGGCCCGTGTTTCTGGGCCTGCCCTCACGTGACATGACTTGTCCTCCCCAAACAAGTTTACACGAGCGCCCTCACATGACCCAAACCGACAGGAGTGAATGATTTTACATTGGCACCCTCACACAACATGACCCAACCCACCTAAATGAGTTTACTGGGCACCCACACATGACCAACATGAAGGCACAAGGGAGAGGTGGGCAAATGAGCTGCACAAACATGCACAAGGCCCACCTCGGGTCGAAACTTAGCATTTTTTATGTGAGCACATCTTCCTGGGTGCACCCTCACATAGAATGACCCAACCAAATGATTTTACATGGGCGCCGTCAAATGTCTCGCCTGAACAAGTTTACATGGAAAACAAAGGCACCTGGGAGCATTGGGAAAAAAACCACATGAACATGCATAAGCCCCACCTCAGGTCGCAACTTAGAATTTTTGACACGGGCCTGTGTGCCTAGGTGCACCCTCACATGACACGACCCAACCTGCCCGAACAGTTTTACATGGGCTCCCTCACACGACCCGACTCGACACGACTGAATGAGTTTACATTGGTGCCCTCACATGACACGACCCAACCTACCCGAAGGAGTTTACATAGGTGCCCACACACGACCGAAACAAAGGCACAAGGGAGAGGCAAGAAAATGGGCGGCATGAACGTGCACAAGGCCCAACCCCAGTCACAACTTAGCATTTTTGATACGGGAACGTGTACCTGGGTGCACCCTCACATGGAATGACCCTCCCAAACGAGTTTACACGATCTCCCTCAAATGACCCGGCTGAACAGGTTTACATGGGCACCATCAAATGACCCACCCGAATGCATTTACATGGCAAACGACCTGCCCAAACAGTTTACATAGTTGCCCGAATGAGTTTACATGGCAAATGACCCTCTTGAACGAGTTTTTATGGGCGCCCTCAAACGACCCACCTGAACAAGCTTACGCAGTCACCCTAAAATGACTTGCCCGAACGAGTTTACATGGCAAATGACCCACCCAAACAAGTTTACACGGGTGCCCTAAAATGACCCACCGGAAAGAGTTTACATAGAAGATGACCCACTTGAACGCATTTACACATTAAAAAACCTGCCCAAAAAAGTTTACATGGAAAATGACTTGCCCGAATGAGTTTACATGGCAAACAACCCACCCGAAAGAGTTTACATGGAAAACATCCTGCCCAAATGAGTTTACATGGCAAACAACCCTCCTGAAGGAGTTTACACGAGCTCCCTGAAATGACCCGCCCAAATGAGTTTACATGGGCACCCACAACCAAAAGGAAGGGACAAGGGAGATTCAGGGAAACGGGCCACACGAACGTGCACAAGGCCCGCCCCTAGTCACAACTTAGCATTTTTTATTTGGGCATGCATGACCTAGTCGCCGTCACACTACACCACCCAACTTGCGCTTGGCCACCCTACCTAACTTGGGTGACCGGACTTGACCCAACCCACCCTAAGCACCCTCACATGACCCAACCCTACCTACCCTGGATGCCCTCACATGACACAACATGACCCAACACGACCCGCCCCAACATGTTTGCATGGGCACCCACACACGATATGACCGGACTCGCCTGAACAAAATTTGGGGTTTCCATGGGTGCATGACCCAAACAAAATTTGGGGTTTCAATGTGTATGTCATCACTCAGGTTGTTCCGTAAGAAAGTTGTAAGAAAGGGAATACGGTTGAGGTAACCATAGACCAATCTTTTAGAAATAGATTCTAGCCAATCTACATCTAGAGAGGGCTTTCTTTTTATGATTTAACTTTGTTTAGAAAGATGTTAGGCTAGTTATGATGTTCAGGGGTTTTGTTTGATTATCGGATGGTGAGATTCAGTAAAACAGAGGTATAAATATGAGAAGTTCAGTCCATTGGGCTAATGGAGTCTATGAACATGGATTGCTGGATATGGTTTCGTAACAGAGGATGGCACTACAGAGCAAGGTAATCAAACATGGAACAATTTTAAAGGCTGGAATAAGACGGAATGGACTATAATAGATGAAGGGCAATTAAGAATCCTTCATCATATAGCCAAAGGGAAAGTGAATGATTACTACTAAGAAGCAGTTGAGAATTCCTTAGCAAATAATTAAAATGATAGAATCAAGGGAAACATGAGCAATTAAGAATTCATTGTTTATACTTAATTCTAAAGAAAACATAGAGAATAACAAATACTGAAAACAGAGTGCAGTTAAACAAATTCTGAGTTAATCTTTCTCTTTATTATTCAGACCATGAACATAGATGACATAATAGACAAGAAGACTATCAAACAGGAGATATAAGGGTACTCATTGATCCATATTTTGATTCAAGAATTCTATAACAAGTCCTCTGCTATCAATTTCGCATCCAAAGAGTCTAGCAACAATGGATTCCAATAGCTTTTGTATTCAGAAAATTTCAGTATTACAGCGTAGTCTAAGAAATGCATCACCAACCCCAATTACTTCGAATGGGGAGGTATTTATACAAAATATGTTTACAAAATATCTAACAGAGATAATATCTAGTGATGAGTTATTGTTTTTACAAGAGATGGAGACACGTGGTCTTTTAAAACAGGGAAGAAATAATGATGTTGTGCTGGCTGCTCCGCTGGGTCAGATGTGCTAGCTGTAGCCCCTGTAAATCAGTCTTCAGCTATTTTCCACTGACATTATGTGCTGGGCAATCCGACTTTCTCGGTTGTCTTTAATTCTGATGTGATACTCTTTGACTCATATGATCTTCATTTATTTTTGTTTACTTACCTTATGGTAAATGGTGCAAAACATTCAATTCACCAAAGATACCAAAGATACCAACGATACGTCTACAGGATTTCCAGCATACTTTGCAACGACTTATCTTCTGGTAACTTATGTCTCTGTAGCTTTCTTAAAGTCTCATCAGTCTCTGTGTACCTGAAGAAATTAGGTGGGATAGTGAACAAATGTTTCACCTCATGCTCAATGTAAAATAAATTCTCCAATTTGTCATAAAGGGCTTGCCCAGATGGGAGTGCCTTCTCTGTTGAAGTACTTGATGAAGCATTTACTTGATTAGCAACATATTTATTCAACTTCTGTGTGTACTCTACATGTCTCATCAGGCGTTCATTACTTCCCAACGGACTTGGCAAACCCTTTTCATGAAAAACTGTAAATCTTTCTGTGAAAGAATAAATCTCCACCTGCATATCCTAGCATCTCCTTTCCAAATTTTGCATCAGAGTTCTCATGGTTAGAAATTTCTTGATATGCAGAATGGTGACTGTCCTATCTCTGATGTCTAGTGCTGCTAGTTCTTCACTGGTCTTGGTATTCAAAAAATGTATTAGCATGTTAGCTTGTTCAGGCATGTGTCCCAATAAAGCTCTGGTTTTTTGAATCTCCACTTGGGCTGTTACTATCAAGTCAATCTGCTCATAAATTACTTGGATAGATCTCCACATATTGCTAAGGGATTAATTGATGTTGGCCCACAAAATGCCTTTGATTTCTCCCAGAGGATTATCTAAAGAGAGATCCTTTTCCAATGCTCTCACCTTGCTCTCTAATGCCTTAACCTCCCTTGTCTTTTCTGCCACAGTCACCTTGGATTTGTCATAGATTTTTTCTAGTTTTGCCAATTTTTCCTTGACCAATTTCAATTCAGATACTTGGAGTTTTAATTCCTCCATGGCTTTTATTAATTCCTCTGTGGTCATGGTAGTGTTGTTGCCAGGTGCTGTTGTTGTTGTTGCTGATGATGTACCTGTAGTTATTTGAGTTGTGGCTGCTGGAACAGTGGAAGGCAGTGCTCCTACAACTATGGAAGGGGTAGTTGTGACTGTAGGGATTACCTCGGGTGGCTGGGAAATTGACTCTCCCTGCTTTTCTTTCAGTGTTGTTTCCAATGCTTGCTCAGTATCAGTTAACCTTTCATTGAGCTTCATGAGCAATACCTTCATGTGCTCCTCTAACTTCTGTTGTACCAATTCTGTTGTCTGTGGATGCATGGTGGGACGCAATTTTAGCTACTTCCTTAGGGCAGCAATATCTTCCTCTTTCTTCTTCATCAGTGCCTTAATGCCCTTGGCATCTTTTGGGTCATATCCTAGCTCAATGATAATCTCCTCCAAGGATTTTATCTTGTTGTCTTTAACAAGAGAAGAGGAGTTTTCCAAATCTAGCTGAGCAGAGGTGTTGTTTAATGAGTTTTGCAATTTGTGAGCTAACATTGCTTTATCTGCTAGTGTGGAGTAGACCATCTCTCCAGTTTTTTTATGCAGCTCAATCTGGTCCATAGAATGAATGTCCTTGGCCAAAACCTCCAGATTTGTCCTGATATAGTCAGCTGTTGACTGTGGCTATTGCACCTTGGGCTTAAAGTAACTCATAATCATTTTACCCTATTTAATGTCATATGCAGACATTAACCTTTGCTGGTTTGTGGGGGGCATCTTGAGGTATTGATTGTAAATCTGTAGCCTCAATGAGTCATTTCGGGCTTTAGTCTCTGTAAATTTTCTTTTGATATCAGAGGCCTGCTTGCTTTGTGGCCTGGTGGATGAAACTTCCACACTATGCTACCTCTCTAGCTCCTGCCTGTGCGAGCTAGTTGATGTTTCCACTACTAGGGATGTTTCCTGACTGACTATCTTCTCCCCTCGAAGACTGCTTATGGTTTCCTTAATAAATTCATCTTTTGATAGAGGGTTCAATCTCTGTCTTTTTGTCCCTGGTTGCTCTGCAGGCCCACTGATAGGCGTGCCCTCTTCCCCGTCCCTCTTCTTACCCTTTTCCTTTTAGAGGAGTCTGCAATGTAGGAATCTCTGCGGCTTTGGTTTGAACAGGAGGAATTTTCCCCTGCTGATCTACCATCTTAGGTTGTTCTGTGTCCACCACTTCCTTGCCATTTGCCATCCATGTAACTGGTGTGCTGACCTCTTGTGCAAGCTGCTGGGAAGTTCCCGCAGAGGATGTACCAGCTCCTGTTTGTTGTGGCAGAGTAAAAGATATCTGTCCAAAAGAGTCCAGGTCAAGGGTTTTTTCAAGGTCTTTCATAGCCATCTCCATCTTTTCCTGCTCACTAATTTGTTCTAGTAATGTGCCTTCTACCCAGTCATCTTGATTAGAAAACTGTTCTATTTCATGGATTCTATGATGTATATAGACTGACAACCTGCTTCTTACTTTTCTGTCACTTATAAAGCTATTTGGGTCATAAGACACCCACCAAAAACTTTTCTTCAATTTAAATTGTTCCCCTAATATCTTATCAGCCTCTTCCCATGCCTCCCTCTTATGGATGATAAAAGGGCCCATCTGGTTTTTTATTCTCAGTTGAGCCTTTTTCTTTGCATTACAGAAATGGATTAAATCTGCATTGATAAAATGTCTGAAATATTCCAGTGCAAATAGTCTCATGGGCACATATCTAGGTAATATGAAAGGGCACAACTCACATCCATATATTCTGATTACTGTGTGATTCTGGTAGAAGTACCAGTCACCTATTATGTATTGTTTGGAAAGCTGTAGTATCTTCTTCATGTCACCAGTGAGCCTAGGAAGAGGATGTTCTATCAAGAGAGTGGATGTTGGGTGAATAAATAAGTCAATAAATTCACAGTAGGTGTAATGACCCTCATAGGTTTTATGGAAGACTGAGCTACAGAAAATTATAGACATCCTATTTCCTTTTGAATCCAATTTCCTAATGTGAAATGGAAAGATATCTGGATGATAGTATAGTAGAAGGTGGTATATGAAAGATGAATACTTGAAGACTCCTTCTCTTTCCAAATTTATAAATTGGTCATAGATTTTGTTGGCAATGAAGGTGGCATAGTCATATTTGACAGCAGGGGGTTGTCCTGGAGTAAACATTGACAACAGAACTAGGGTGATGTCATCAACATATTCACTGGTATCAAATCCCAAGACTAGGGCTATCATGTCAACAATAAGTTGTCCGATTTGGGTGAACCAGACTTGTAGATAAGGAGGTGGGTCTGTAGGCTGATGCTCTGGTAGCATGAACATTTTAACAATATAGGTTATCTCTGAATTGGACAATTTGGAAGCTTGGTCGAGTAAAAGTCCCATGGAAAGATGGGCAGGGGGCTCAGTGGGTTCGAAATGTATCATCTCATTGATGGATTCGGTAGTTATGTAAAAAAGGACAGTTTCAGAAGGAGACCTACTGGTTTCGGAAGGACACATAACCGCTCTCCAGACAAGGTCATAGTTTGGGCAACATTGGTGAATTATCTCTGGGAAGAAATGGACAGAGGGAAGCAAATATCTAGGTAGGTTGGATTCACAAATTCCAAAAATATCAGAGTTATTTGCGTGGTTGTCCCTGATTTGACAGAAGGTTAGAAGGTGGTTGACAGAAGTAGTCATGTCTTTAATTTGAAAATCTTTGTCAACCAAGGACAAATAATCTTGGTCTTTATGAGGTGCATTCAAGGAAGAAACATTGAGGGCTGAGGGAGCTTCCACGTTTGGTTCTTGTGTTTTCAAACTGAAGGTCGAGTTTTTGTGAAAAAACTGGTCTAAACAGCAGTTCTTGGGCCTTTCTCTGAGAATTACAAACTGAACTTAACTTGAATTCAGCTCCTCAGGTAAAATTTACAAAGAAAAAATGCAATTTGTTGGGTTATTGGTAAAAACGGGTAAATACCTAGGTATACAGAGGAAAACAGTGCAACTGTAGGTTGACCAATGAACTCTGGAGTAGGATGCTGGAGTGTTGGCCGGCTGGCGGACTTGGACTTGATTTGAAATCAATCGGATGTAATTCCCATGCAGTAGTGTTCACAGTGAAAAATGGTGAAAATGACATTTTATGGAGTTTTTAACAAAATTTGGCTTTCGCGGGGCTTTTTCGCATTTTTGGTCGGATGACGTCATTGGGATGTGATGTCTTGTCCTTTAGCGGAAGGGTGGATGGTGACATGGTAGTGACGTTAGTGAGAGGTCAGCAGGAGGGCAGTAAGTTGTTTTTCCCCACACCGCTTATGGGCTAAAGTGGTTTTCAACGAGGGGGTCGCGAGCAGCGCGAGCGGTCGACACGCGTCCTAGCACGGGTGGTGATACCACCAATCCCCTAGGCGGTAAAGTTTGGTAGCAGAGGGGGGCACAACATGATTGTGAGCTCTCCAATGCGATGGCGCCGATCGGACGGTGGGCGCTATACGAAGATGGCGAACGGTTAATGTGCGGGCCTGACCTCATATTTTAATTTTTCAACTATATCAGGAGCGATTTTATTGGTTTTCAGGGTGATTGAGTTTATCAATTAATGTGAGGTTAATTAATCCTCCGAGCGCGGAAAAAGGTTATTAAAAAACTTCAATTAACCTTGTTAATCCCTAACATACAAATGTATATATGGTTATATTTCAACCACGGGCGAGGATATTAAATATTGCGGGATTTTGTACATATATACATTTTACGGGATTTGGGTTTATATATGGGAGTTATATAGTAAAGTTAAGGTTAATATGAAATAAATGTAAATGATAGTGCTAAGCATAATGTTTTTGAATTTTTACATAAAAACTTAGGCTAAAGGGAAGAAAAAGGAGTTTTTACACAAGAAATGTAGCTATTTTTTCTAAGTAAATGGAGCTTGACTTAGGCGTGTTATGAAAACATGGGATGAGCGATTTTAAGGATATTAAGCAGATCTCAATACCTTTAAGGGAAATTTGTAAGTGACTTGGGAAAAAGTGAAGGGGAGTTAGTCACAAAACCCGCCTCACTTGAGCTACATCAAAGTACCTGTTTTGCACTTGTAATGGGACTGAAAGTTAACATATTCACACAATACATCAGAAGTCACATTCAACAACATCAATTTACCTACCCAGCCTACTTTGCCTAGCATTTTTTCTTCTTTTCTTTGGGTGCATTTGGACTAGCAAACCCTTATAGTTTTTCTTTTCATTGCATGATAAACCTATCTAGATCTACACTTATTTCTTCCAAGGGCTCAAATTGAACTGTTGAGCTCCTTTGATTCTCTACCTATCTATTTATCTCCCAAGATTGAACAGTTTGGACAGATCTTATTCTTTATCTCTAAAAACTAGTAAATTGAAACATGAACTAGCCAAGATTAAGCTATTTGTCCATTCATCCATGGTAGCATAAATCAACAAGCTACACACCATCAGATCTTTGCAAAAATAGAATAGTAGTGGCATTTTGGACTTGCACACTTTCATGGTCCTTTGTTTAGGGTTCATTTCTTTCATTTTCTTGACCATTTCAGTCTGCTTGCCCTTTGATTTTTCTTTTAAGGCATACCCTCTTTACATTTTTTTATTTTTTATCTTTTGACAATATGGAAAACCTTTTTAACCAGAAAAGGTATGAACATATTACAGAGCCTACCAATGCCAATCATGAAATATGACACCTATTGCTATAGGAACCTAATAGTGGCTCCAATTGGGGATGCCTTTCCCTGGAGGAAAGTCAAGAACAGTAGGTCAGATAGCCTTCTCCATAACTTTTGATTGTGGCTCTGAAACCTCCTTCTGTTGGTTGTTTTATTATATGTATGATAGTTCTACTTTATGAAGCTTAGGGCCTTCTCTTCGCGCTTCAACTTCAGCAAGTTACCATCCAATCCAAGCCGGGACATTACCAAATATAAAGTATGTACAGGTTAAAGAAAAATATATCAGACAACTGGATCAAAGTAGTGCTTGAGCATCCGACCATTGACTGGCCCTTCCTCAGCTTTTGTGCCATCCAGGCTCCTAAAAAAATATGTATTATTCCCTTGCAAGGCCTGGATAATATAAGGTCCCTTCCATAGGAAGTCAAACTTCCCATTCTTTCCTTTATCTTCTCTCCTAGAATCCCACTTTAAAACTTTGTCTCCCATGTAGAAATCTTCTGCCTTAGTCCTTTTGTCAAATATCTTTTCGATTTTTTCTTGTAGCACCTGGGATCTTTGATATACTTCCTCTCTGGTTTGCTGCAAATGAATGGTCTGATTTATTCTTCTCTGGATATCATTGGGTTCTACCTGAGTTTCTTGCTGCAATTTCATTACAGGGACCCCCAATGATGAAGGAAATACAGCCTCCATGCCATAAACTAGCTCATAAGGGCTAGTTCCAATTGATCTCTTTGTAGTTAATATGTCTGCCCATAGTGAATTTGTAAGCTTCTTGTGCCAATTTTTCTCGTTCTCTTCCAACAATTCCTTAATAATATTGATCAGGCTGTTATTGGAAGATTTAGCCAGGCCATTACCCTTAGGGTAATAGGCTGTGGAATGACCTAAAATGATATGGTATTTGTGGCAAAAATTTATCATTTTCCTGGATTTGAAAGCAACAGTATTATAAGTTATAATCTTTTCAGGACAGCCAAATCGGGATAGTATGTTGGTTTCTAAGAATGCTATAAATACTGTATCATTGGCTTGTCTGGTAGGAATGGCCTCTATGCACTTGGTGAAGTAGTTTGTGGCAGTGAGGATCCATTTATACTAGCCAGAGGAGGGAGGATGAATTTTTCCAATGAAATCTAGACCCCATTGTTGGAAAGGCTTTTCTATGGAAATTGGTTTAAGGAGTAAAGGTAAAAGCTTCCTCTTGCCTTCAAAATTTTGACATTTATGGTAAGAGGTAACAAATTTCTTGACATCAGAAAAGAGGGTGGGCCAATAAAATCCAGCCCTTAGGATTTTATCTATTGTTGATTTCTAGTAAAGATGCCCACCACAGTCCCCTGCATGAAATTCTTTGAGCACTTTGTCAGCTTCATCTCTTGTTAAAAAATTTAATAAAATACCCTCATGATTTTTCCAAAATAAAGCATTATCTAAAATATAGAATTTTGAAGATTTCATTTTTAAAAACCTTTTTTTTGTCCTGGATAACCCTGGAGGAGCCTACAGGTTTAATAATACATGAATTATATCAGCATACCAAGGTGATTCTAGGAAGGTTTGATTGATCTGTGGAGTCGCCATTTCCTGTTCATTATCCAGTTGATTGATATCAAGGGCTTGGAAATTGGTTTCACTCATGAGTTTTTCTAATCCTTGTCCCTTTATCAGCTTTGTTGGTTTTATTTCAATATCATAGTCCAAAATATTAGCTATCCATTTGCCATGTTTTCCCTCAATTCCTTCCTGAGTTAGGATATCTTTGACAATAGTACTTGGCACATAAGCTATTACATGAGAGTATAAGATATAAACTCTGAAGTCCTTAATAGCTTTTACAAGTGCATAAGCCTATTTTTCCATGATTTGATATTTAAGCAGTGCATATATAAGTGCTTTACTAAAAAAGACTAGGGTTTTTCACATCCTTGATCATCTTTTTGTAGTAAAACAGTAGCAATGGTGTGTTCTGATGCAAATGAAAATATTATGA
Organism: Pinus taeda; assembly: GCA_000404065.3. Taxonomy (NCBI): domain Eukaryota; kingdom Viridiplantae; phylum Streptophyta; class Pinopsida; order Pinales; family Pinaceae; genus Pinus; species Pinus taeda. The sequence goes on along the minus strand of APFE030573521.1, from coordinate 91,541 downwards.
AATCCCTATCAAATTTTGGACTTGTAAGGGTTGGTTTTCTATTTAAAGCCATTTTGATTTCTTCAAATGCTTGTTTGGCTTCTACTGTCTACTTGACCTTGGAATCCTTTTTTAACATGTTGTTCGACAGTCTGATTAATTCAGCTAGATTGGGTATGAATCTCCTTAGAAAGTTAATTTTCCCAAGGAAGGGTTGAAGTTCTTTAATACTTCTGGGGTGAGGAAGTTGCAAAATGGCTTGTATTCTCTCGAGATCAATTCTGATATCCTCTTTGGAAATAATGTGGCCTAGCAATTTGCCTTCTTCTAAACCAAACAATGATTTCTTAGGGTTTAAATAAATACCATACTTTTTGCATATTAGAAACACTTGTCTCAAATGATCTAGGTGTTGCTAATCTGTTTTGGAAAACGCAGTAAGGTAATCTAGATATATGACCATAAAATCATGGATTTCTTTTGCAAAAGCTATTTCCATGGCCCTTTGAAAGGTTGCCCCTGTATTCTTAAGTCCGAATGGCAATTTTACATATTTGAAAGTTCCCCATGGTGTTGTAAAGGTAGTTTTTTCTTGATCATCAGGGTGGACCAAAATTTGATTAAAACCTGAGAATCCATCTAAAAGTGAAATCCTAGAGGCACCTACCACCCTTTGTAAAATGTGATCCATTTTCGGCAAGTGGTAATTGTCTTTCAAAGAAACCTTATTCATATTCCTTAAGTCCACACACAGTCTGATTTCCCCTATTTTCTTCCTAGTGGGTACTAGACTGGACACCCATTATGAAAATCTGATAGGAGTAATTATTCCTACCTCATACATTCGTTTGATTTCCTTTTCTATAAGGGGAAGAAGTACAGGGTTAATTCTTCTTAGTTTTTGTTTGAATAGCTTCTTATTTTCTTTAAGGGGTATAGTATGTTGAATTACAGAGGTATCATAAGATTTGAGATCCTCATAACTCCAAGCAAACACATCCTGGAATTCTTTGAACAGTTCAACATATTTAAGCCTTTGATTAGGGGGCAAGGTTTTGGACAATTTTATCATTTTTGGATTTTCCTCGGTCCCTATGTTGTAGTCTTCAATGTCAGCTTTTATAGGTTTCATTTTAGGCTTATTTGGAATATCATTAGAATCAAAGAAATCTTCTAGGGGACTTAATCCTTTGGGTAAACAATTATCTTTCAAATCAATAACTTCAGCTTCTCCTTCTACCATCTCATCAATATCTATCTCTTTAAGATCCTCCATTTCTTCTTTGGTAAAGTTTGTGGGATGCAGACTTTCAATTACACTTTCTACCGAAATGTTTGTTTGTAATTTTTCTGTTTGATCAAACTCATTGATAGTGTCAACGTCTATATTAATGCTGGAAAATTCTTCCTCTAGAGTTAAAAAATTGTTGATCTAGATATCATTGTCAGACACTTGCCAATTTTTTACATTATTAGGTATGGTTGGTCTATGTCTGATCTCAGCTGTGAACTGATGATTAGGTTCAAACAGTAATTTGCAAGTGCTCGCAAATGTTGCCAATCTATGAGCATGCAAATTATGCTTTCTTGGGACTTAGCAAGTTGTGTTTCATGAAATGTGTTGAGGATTTCAATTGCTATTCCTCTATAGGCTCTCAGTCTGGGATCAATTGTGAGGAAGTTTCCTTTTATTTGTTGAATTACTAAATCATAGTCTCTCAGAACTGATATCTTGTTTTCCCCTAAAATTTTGAGCAGTTTAAGTCCTAGCAGCAGGGCTTCATATTCAACCATGTTATTGGTGCATTTAAAGTTTAACCTATAAGCATGACCCTTAGCATGGTCATTCTCTAGATTGTGCACCCAAATTCTAGCTCCTACTCCTAATTTGTCAACTGAACCATCAAATTCTAAATACCAAAGGGTTTCATGTTCATAGTTAGTATTAGGGGTCTGAATGATTTGCTTTATGGGCAGATACATTTCTTTATTTTCAGCTGGTTTGTCTTGGTCGTCTAATGTATCGTTATTCTTGGAAATTTCTTGAATGTGAGCACTAGAGTTTTTCTTTGAAATTTCTACTTGTTTAAGTGTTAAAACGTTGATATCAGCTGGGGGATTTGTTTCATCATTAAAGAGAATGAAGGTGTCTAAATCAGAGTGTATGGAGTAGATAGGGAAATTCTAGGGTTTCTCTTGACTACTTACCACACACTTCATTAAAGTTTCTCGGTACAATTTCTTTGGCTACCCAAATACTGAAATAGTTGCATAAGACATGTCCAACTGTAATGATCCTTGTAGTTTTGCTCCCCAAGACCTAGAAAACAGCATGCCATATTTGGGTGGAATGTCAGCTACCACTATGTCCATTAAAATGGTTTTGGCAGGGTATTGGACTAGTGATACACATAGATATTTGATCAGTCCTAGACATCTGACCTAGCTGGAGTCACAGGAGAATAAGTCTTTGTATGGCCTGGTAATATCTACGTTCAACTTATCCATTACAGATTTGGGCATTAAGTTATGAAAAGCACTAGAATCAAACATGGCGTTATGAAGAGTTTTATCATGTATGTTCAGACTTGCCTAGAAAGGAGGAACACCTCCATCTACAGATTTTCCGTTTACCTCAAGTCCAAAAATTAATTGAGGCTGGTCATCAAAAACATTCATTGAATCTTGATTCATAGGAATTTGGAGTGATCTACTGATTTTACTTCTATAGACATCATGCTTAGCAAATTCTGACAATGGAATGACTATCTTTAATTTTCCTATTTCTCTCTCAAGATTGAAAGGTTTTTCACTTTGGATTTTTGTATTTCTGCTAGTGGGATTCTCTTGTTCTGCTGGATTTTCTGTGTTTTTCTCTATATCAGGAGTGGTATTATTGGTTGAGGTTGCTTTTAGATCAAATTCTGAAGTTTCTTCCACATCTCCTTTAGAAGGAATGGAAGTGGAGGGTTGTCTGTCAATTTATTGTTCATTTGATATATCTTTAATTATTGGATCTTTTGGGTTAAGACTGGTTCTAGGAGGGGTTTGTACAGGGGGTTTACTGATTTTACTTTTTTTAGGTTGCTTGGCCTCCTTTCGCTTATTGATTTTAGGGACATCTATTCTTCTGCTTCTCAGATTGTATTGTTTGTGGACTTAATAGATTGTTGTGTCATATCCCTCCCTAAAATCAAATGACTCACCTGAATGCGTTTGGAATTTTTCAAGAGTGTGAGCTTCTTGGTCCTCTCGGGTTAGGAAAACCTATTGTTCATTATTGAGGCCCATTAGGTTGATTTGAGTGTCTTCCAGTGGTTCCTCAGAAGTTGAGGCGTCAATTTTTTTTTCTTGAAATGGGGGCCTAATATTTTGATCAGGTCCAGGCTTTCCAACGTTAGGGTTCTGATTCTTCCTGAAGTTTGGATTTCTTGCAGTGTTGCTAGGTTGGCCATCCCAGGAGGACTTTCTCTCAATGGTTTCTACTCTATCCCCAAGTCTATCCATTCCTTTAATGATAGCATCTAATTTTTGTTCAAAGGCAGATGGTTCTTCTTTGAAAGGTATCCTTCTTTCAGCTCTAGCCGAGCTCACATAGAAATCAGATTAGCCTCTACACTTACAGTTACACTTTGCATTTCCTCTAGGTCTCTAGGAGCTCTTTCCCTAAGTTGATACGCAATATCAGAGTCAAATGCATCATGGAATTTAATCAAGGCTAAATCAGGAGGAGGTCTAAGGTTTTGGGGAATAGCATTGTAAACATTATTGAATCTGGTGCAATAATCTTGAACAGTTTCTTCTGCACCTCTTTTCAGGACTTGATATTCTGATAGAATGTGCAGAGGATCTTTCTTCTTTTCCCATCTATTCGAGAAAGTCTGATAAAGAGCTTGAGGATCATTGATACTATTTACAGGGAGAGCTCTAAACCAAGTCCTAACATCTCTCGTCAAGCTTTGAACAAAAGTTCTCATTCTAACATCATCCTCATTAAATTCATATATTTCAAAATAATCTGTCATTTTCTTAGTATGTTGTTGAGCTATGTATGAGCCTATGCCATCAAAAAGAGTGATTTGGCTTTGATAGTCCTGGGGCATAGCCCCTAAATTGGCAGACAAGTTGAGAGGAGCATATCTATTTGCCATGTTATTAGGGATATGTGTGACAACTAGTGCAGTAGGAACAACAACAGGGATTTGAACAGTGGATGGAAGAGTGGAAGGGGTAGCTTGATGTTGGGAAAAGTGAGGTACTGATGGTGGATTTGGAGCAGGGGTAATAATTAGAGGAAGATTTGGTGTTTTTCCAGAGGTAAGCTCAGGTTGAAGAGAGCTTTGCAAATTTTTATCAAGATGTGGAGTGACACCTCCCAGCTGTAGATTTTTAGCGAATACTAGATATTGAACTATGTGGATTAATCCAGATTCAGAACATGTCTCAAATGAAGGATTTTCAAAATAATTAGCAGAAGGTTGATCTTCAAGGGGAATTGACTTCACAGGACAGGATTTTGACCTGGATAGAGGCCGAGAAACAGGAGAATTTTCTAGGCTTTATTGTCTTCTAAGAATTTTAGGAATCAGATTAGGATTATCAAACACCAGTGGTGGATTTGGATTAGGGTATGATATGGTGTAACGAATCCTTTCTGAAGCCAGGCTTTTAGGTGTATAATTGATTTTTCTGCTAATGGGATTGACGCTACAACTTTAACTGCTTCTCTAAGAGATCTCGGATATGAAAATTGTGAACTTTCTTAAAGATTTATAAATCAGTAACTAATCATATATTTGAAACTAACTATCCAATCTTATAGGCTAGACTAGAGATAGACTGAAGTAGCATTTATTTACTTCTGTCATTGTAAAACAAAAGCATTTCAAAAGCTAACTGGCTAACTTCTAGGCTCTGTCTGTAGCTTATAAAATGGATAACAGTAGAAAATAAACATTCAGAGTCCCTAGTGGAGTCGCCAATGATGTTATCACTCAGGTTGTTCCTTAAGAAATTTGTAAGAAAGGGAATATGACCGAGGTAACCACAAACCAATCTTTTTGACAGATTCTAGCCAATCTGCATCCAGAGAGGATCCTCTCTTTATGATTTAACTTTGTTTTGAAAGATGTTAGGCTAGTTATGATGTTCATGGGATTTTTTTTTTATTGTCGGATGGTGAGATTCACTAAAACATAGGTATCAATCTGAGAAGTTCAGTCCATTGGGCTAATGGAGTCTATGAAGATGGATTGTTGGATATGGTTTCGTAACAGAGGATGGCGCTACAGAGCAAGGTAATCAAACATGGAACAATTTTAAAGGCTGGAATCAAATGGAATGGACTCTAATGGATGAAGGGAAATTAAATAGACAGAGGGAAAGTGAATAATTACTACTAAGAAGCAGTTAAGAATTCCTTAGTAAATAATCAAAATGATAGAATCAAGGGAAATAAGAGCAATTAAGAATTCACTGTTTATACTTAATTCTAAAGAAAACACAGAGAATAACAAAGACTGAAAACAGAGTGTAGTTAAACAAATTCTGAGTTAATCTTTCTCTTTATTATTCAGACCATGAACATAGATGACATAATAGAAAGGAAGACCAAAAATCAAGAGATATAAGGGTACTCATTGATCCATAGTTTGATTCAAGAATTCTGTAACAAGTCCTCTGCTATCAATTCTGCATCCAGAGAGTCTAGCAACAATGGATTCCAACAACTTTTGTATTTATAAACTTTTAGTATTACAGCGCAGTCTAAGAAATGCATCACCAACCCCAATTACTTCGAATGGGGAGGTATTTATACAAAATATGTTTACAAAATATCTAACAGAGATAATATCTAGTGATGAGTTATTGTTTTTACAAGAGATGGAGACACGTAGTCTTTGAAAACAAGGAAGAAATAAATGATGTTGTGTTGGCTACTCCACTTGGTCAGATGTGCTGGTTGTAGCCCCTGTAAGTCAGTCTTCAGCTATTTTCCACTGACATTATGTGTTGGCCACTCTGGCTTTCTCAGGTGTCTTTAATTCTGAAGTGATACTCTTTGACTCATATGATATTCATTTATTTATGGTTACTTACCTTATGGTAAATGCTGCAAAACATTCAATTCACCAAAGATATCAAAGATACCAAGGATACGTCTACAGGATTTCCAGCATACTTTGCCACCACTGCTCTTCTGGTAACTTATGTCGCTGCAACTTTCTTAAAGTCTCATCAGTCTTTGTGTACCTGAAGAAATTAGCTAGGATAGTGAATAGATATTTCACCTCATGCTCAATGTAAAATAAATTCTCCAATTTGTCATAAAGGGCTTGGCCATATGGGAGTGCCTTCTCTGCTGAAGTACTTGATGAAGCATTTACTTGATCAAGCACATATTTATTCAACTTCTGCGTGTACTCTACATGTCTCATCAGGCGTTCATTACTTCCCAATGGACTTGGCAAACCCTTTTCATGAAAAACTATAAATCTTTCTGTGAAAGAATCAATCTCCACCTGCATGTCCTAGCATCTTCTTTCCAAATTTTGCATCAGAGTTCTCATGGTTAGAACTTTCTTGATATGCAGAATGGTGCCTGTCCCGTCTCTGATGTCTAGTGCTGCTAGTTCTTCACTGGTCTTGGTGTTCAAAAAATGTATTAGCATGTTAGCTTGTTCAGGCATGTGTCATAATAAAGCTCTGTTTTTTTGAATCTCCACTTGGACTGCTTCTATCAAGTCAATCTACTCATAAATGACTTGGATACATCTCCACACATTGCTAAGGGATTGATTGATGTTGGCCCACAAAATTCCTTTGATTTCTCCCAGAGGCTTATCTAAAGAGAGATCATTTTCCAATGCTCTCACCTTGTTCTCTAATGCCTTAACCTCCCTTGTTTTTCTACCACAGTCACCTTGGATTTGTCATAGCTTTTTTCTAGTTTTTCCAACTGTTCCTTGACCAATTTCAATTCAGATACTTGGAGTTTTAATTCCTCCATGGCTTTTATTAATTCCTCTATGGTCATGGTAGTGTTGTTGCCTGGTGTTGTTTTTGTTGTTGCTAATGATGTACCTGTAGTTATTTGAGTTGTGGCTGCTGGAACAGTGGAAGGCAGTGCTGTTACAACTGTGGAAGGGGTAGTTGTGATTGCAGGGATTACCTCGGGCAGCTAGGAGCTTGACTCTCCCTGCTTTTCTTTCAGTTCTGGGAGGCAATTTAAGCTACTTCTTTCAGTGCTGGGAGGCAATTTAAGTTGCTTCCTCAACGCAGCAATATCTTCCTCTTTCTTAATCATCAGTGCCTTAATGCCCTTGGCATCTTTTAGGTCATGTCCTCGCTCAATGATAATCTCCTCCAAAGATTTTATCTTGTTTTCTTTAGCAAGATAAGAGGCTTTTTCCAAATCTAGCTGAGCAAAGGTGTTGTTTAATGAGTTTTGCAATTTGTGAGCTAACATTGCTTTATCAGCTAGTGCGGAGTAGACCATCTCTCTAGTTTGTTTATGCAGCTCAATATGGTCCATAGGATGAATGTCCTTGGGCAAAACCTCCAAATTTGTCCTGATATAGTCAGCTGCTGACTGTGGCTGTTACACCTTAGGCTTAAAGTAACTCATAATCATTTTACCCTCTTTAATGTCATATGAAGACATTAACATTTACTGGTTAGTGGGGGCCATCTTAAGGTATTAATTGTAAATTTGTAGCCTCAGTGGGTCATTCCAGGCTTTAATCTCTATAAATGTTCTTTTGATATCAGAGGCCTGCTTGCTTTGTGGCCTGGTGGATGAAACTTCCACACTATGTTGCCTCTCTGGCTCCTACTTATGCGAGCTAGTTGACATTTCCACTACCGGGGATGTTTCCTGACTGACTATCTTCTCCCCTTGAAGACTGCTTGTGGTTTCCTCAATAAATCCATCTTCTGATAGAGTGTTCAATCTTTTCCTTTTTGTCCTTGGTTGCTCTGCAGGCCCACTGATAGGTGTGCCCTCTTCCCCATCCCTCTTTTTACCCTTTTCCTCTTTTAGAGGAGTCTGCAATGCAAGAATCTCTATGGCTTTGGTTTGAACAAGAGGAATTTGCCCCTGTTGATCTGCCATTTCATGTTGTTCTGTGTCCACCACTTCCCTTCCCTTTGTCGTCCCTGTAACTGGTGTGTTGACCTCTTTTGCAGACTGCTTGGAAGTTCCAGGAGAGGATGTACGAGATCCTGTTTGTTGTGGCAGCTTAAAAGATACCTATCCAAAAGAGTCCAAGTCAAGGATTTTTTCAAGGTCTTTCATATCCATCTCCATCTTTTCCTTCTCACTAATTTGTTCTACTAATGTGCCCTCTACCCAGTCATCTTGATTAGAAAACTGTTCCGTTTCAGGGATTCTATGATGTGTATAGACTGACAACCTGCTTCTTACTTTTCTGTAACTTATAAAGCTATTTGGGTCATAAGGCACCCACCAAAAACTTTTCTTCAATTTAAGTTGTTCCCCTAATATCTTATCAGCCTCTTCCCATGCCTCCCTCTTAGGGATGATAAAAGGGCCCAACTGGTTTTTTATTCTTAGCTTTTCCTTTTTCTTTGCATTACAGAAATGGATTAAATCTGCATTGATAAGTTGTCTGAAATATTCCAATGCAAATAGTCTCATGGGCACATATCTAGGCAATCTGAAAGGGCACAACTCACATCCATATATTCTGATTACTGTGTGAGTCTGGTAGAAGTACCAGTCACCTATTTTGTACTGTTTGGAAAGATGCAGTATCTTCTTCATGTCACTAGTGAGCCTAGGAAGGGGATGTCCTATCAATAGAGTGGATGCTGGGTGAATAAATAAGTCAGTAAATTCACAGTAGGTGTAAGGACCCTCATAGGTTTTATGGAAGACTAAGCTCTATAAAATTGCAGACCTCCTGTTTCCTTTTGAATCCAATTTCCTGATGTGAAATGGAAAGCTATCTGGATGATAGTATAGCAGAAGGTGGTATATGAAAGATGAATACTTAAGACTCCTTCTCTTTCCAAATTTATAAATTGGTCATGGATTTTGTTGGAAATGAAGGTGGCATAGTCATATTTGACAGCAGGGGGTTGTCCTGGAGTAAACATTGACAACAGAACTAGGGTGATGTCATCAACATATTCACTGGTATTAAATCCCAAAACTAGGGCTATCATGTCAACAATAAATTGTCCTATTTTGGTGAACCAGACTTGTAGATAAGGAGGTGGGTCTGTAGGCTGATGCTGTGGTAGCATGAACATTTTAGCAATATGGGTTATCTCTGAATTGGACAATTTGAAAGCTTGGTCGAGTAAAAGTTCCATGGAAAGACGGGTAGGGGGCTCAGTGGGTTGGAAATATACCGTATCATTGATGGATTCGGCAATTATGTAAAAAAGGACAGTTTCAGAAGGAGACCTACTGGTTTCGGAAGGAAACATAACTGCTCTCCAGACAGGGTCATGGTTGGCACAAGATTGGTGAATTATGTTTGGGAAGACATGGACAGAGGGAAGGAAATATCTGGGTAGGTTGGATTCCCAAATTCCAAAAATATCAGAGTTATTTGCGTGGTTGTCCCTGATTTGACAGAAGGTTTGAAGGTGGTTGACAAAAGTAGTCATGTCATTAATTTGAAAATATTTGTCAGCCAAGGATAAATAATCTTGGTCTTTATGAGGTGCATTCAAGGGAGCAACATTGAGGAATGAGGGAGCTTCCATGTTTGGTTCTTGTGCTTTCAAACTGGAGGTCGGGTTTTTGTAAAAAAACTGGTCTAAACAACAGTTTTGGGGCCTTTCTCTGAGAATTACAGACCAAACTTAACTTGAATTCAGCTCCTCGGGTAAAATTTACAGAGAAAAAACACAATTTGCTAGGTTATTGGTAAAAACAAGTAAATACCTGGGTATACAGAGGAAAACAGTGCAACTGTAGATTGACCAATGAACTGTGGAGCAGGATGTTGGAGTGTTGGCCGGGTGGTGAACTTGGACTTGATTTGCAATCAACCGGATGTAATTCCCATGCAGCATTGTTCGCAATGAAAAATGGTGAAAATGACATTTTATGGAGTTTTTAAACAAATTTGGCTTTCGCGGGGATTTTTGGCGTTTTTGGTCGGATGATGTCATCGGTATGTGACATCTTGTCGTTTAGCGGAAGGGTGGATGGTGACATGGCAGTGACGTCAGCGAGGGGTTAGCAGGAGGGCGGTAAGTTGGTTTTCCCCATGCCGCTTATGGGCTAAAGTGGTTTTGAACCGGGGGGTTGTGAGTAGCCCGGGCAGTCGACACGCATCCTAGTACAGGCGGTCATACCACCAATCCCCCGGGCGGTAGAGTTCGGTAGCAAAGGGGGGGTGTGATATGATTGTGAGCCATCTGATGCGAGGGCGCTGATCGGACGGTGGGCGCTATATGGAGATGGCGAAGGGTTAATGTGCGGGCCCGACCTCATATTTTAATTTTTCAACTGTATCGGGAGTGATTTTATTGGTTTGCGGGGTGATTGATTTTATCAATTAACGTGAGGTTAATTAATCCTCCGAGTGCAGAAAATGGTTATTAACAAGCTTCAATTAACCTTGTTAATCCCTAACAGACAAATGTATATATGGTTATATTTCAACCACGGGTGGGGATATTAAATATTGCGGGATTTTGTACATATATACATTTTACAGGATTTGGGTTTATATATGGGAGTTGTATAGTAAAGTTAGGGTTAATATGAAAGAAATGTAAATGATAACGCTAAGCATAATGTTTTGGAATTTTTACAGAAAAGCTTAGGCCAAAGGGAAGAAAAAGGAGTTTTTACACAAGAAATGTAGCTATTTTTTCTAAGTAAATGGAGCTTCACTTAGGCGTGTGATGAAAAAATGGGATGAGTGATTTTAAGGATATTAAGCAAATCTCAATACCTTTAAGGGAAATTAGTAAGTGACTTGGTAAAAAGTGAAGGGGAGTTAGTCACAAAACCTACCTCACTTCAGCTACATCAAAGTACCTGTTTTGCACTTGTGATGGGACTGAAAGTTAACATATTCACACAACACATCACAAGTCACATTCAGCAACATCAATTTACCTACCCAGCCTACTTTGCCTAACATTTTTTCTTCTTTTCATTGGGTGAATTTGGACTGGAAAACCCTTATAGTTTTTCTTTTGATTGCATGATAAACCTATCTAAATCTACGCTTATTTCTTCCAAGGGCTCAGATTGAACTGTTGAGCTCCTTTGTTTCTCTACCTATCTATTTATCTTCCAAGATTGAACAGTTTGGACAGATATTATTCTTTATCTCTAAAAACTAGTAAATTGAAACATGAACTAGCCAAGATTAAGCTGTTTCGCCATTCATCCATGGTAGCATAAATCAACAAGTTGCACACCATCATATCTTTGCAAAAATAGCATAGTAGTGGCATTTTGGACTTGCACACTTTCATGGTCCTTTGTTTGGGGTTCATTTCTCTCATTTTCTTAACCACTTCAGTCTTCTTGCCCTTTGATTTTTCTTTTAGGGCATACCCTCTTTACATTTTTTAATTTTTGATTTTTTGACAATATGGAAAACCTTTCCAACCAGAAAAGGTATGAACATATTACAGAGCCTACCAATGTCAATCATGAAATATGACACCTATTGTTATAGGAACCTAACAATGTGCATGACTTGAATGAAGGAATGATGGAGCCTTGGGAAAACGTGTCACACGAACGTACATAAGACACATGGGAAGTCACGATTTAGCAGTTTTGGCATGGCCACGTGTGTCGGGCACCCACACACAACACGACACGAATCGACTAGCCCTAGGTGAGCCAACCCAACCCACCTGAATGCGTTTGCACGAGCACCCACACATGACACAACTTGACCCATCGGAACGAATTTTGGGGTTTCCATGGGTGTACGACTGGAACGAAGGCATTAGGGAGCGTCAATAAAACGGGCCGCACGAACATGTAGAACACACACAGGTGGTCACGACTTAGTTTTTTTGCCACGACCACGTGTTCTCAGGCACCCACAACGGCACAACATGACACGATCGGCCTTGGGTGAGAAGAACTGACCCACCTGAACGCGTTTGCATGGGCTCCCACACACAACACAGTCCGACCCACCCGAATGAAATTTGGGGTTTCCATGGGTGTCCAACCTGAATGAAGGCATGATGGAGTGTTAGAAAAATGGGCTACAGGAACGTGTAGAAGACACACAGGCGGTCAAGACTTAGCAGTTTTGGCACAACCACATGCTCCTGAGCACCCACACGTGGCGTGACATGACCTGATCCACCCTGGGCGAGCCGACCTGACTCGCCCAAACGCGTTTGCATGAGCACCCACACATGGCACGACCCAACCTGTCCAAAAGAAATTTGGGGTTTCCATTGGTGCACAACTCAGATGAAATTTGAGGTTTCTATGGGTGCATGACTTGAATGAAGGCATGAGGGAGGTTGGGCAAATAGGTTCCATGAATGTGTAGAAGACACATGGGCGATCACGACTTAGCATTTTTGGCATGAACGCATGTGCCGGGGAACCCACACATGGCACGACATGACCTGACCTGCCCAAACATGTTTTCAAAGGCACTCACACACGACATGACGAGACTCGCCCGAACAAAATATGGGGTTTCCATGGGTGCATGACCCGAACAAAGGCATGAGGGACATCAGGAAAACGGATCGAACGAATGTGCATAAGACACATGGATGGTCACGACTTAGCATTTTTGTCACGGCCACGTGTGCCTAGGCACCAAAACACAATGCAACACAACATGACTTGAGCCACCTGAATGCAATTTTTGGTTTTCTTTGGTGCATGACCTGAATGAAGACACGAGGGTAGAAATATCTTTGACTCTAATACATAAATATACCTGGTGTAACATGCCCTTAAGGTGTTTAAAATTTTCTTTTGACTCTTCGACTCACCTATAACACTTTAACATGTGCTAGACCTATTTCAATGAGTAAGAAACTCATTGATAAATAAATAAATAAATAAATATAAATAAATAAATAAAATATAAATAATAAATATATATATATATATATAATATATATATAATATATATATATAAATATATATATATATAATTATATATATATAATATATATATATATATTATATATATATTATATATATATATAGATATATATAGATATAATATATAATATCTTTTATGAAATAAAAACAAATATCAAAAGTACATTTATGAAGGCCAAACCTAGTTACACTTTCTTCAACACCCCCTCTTATCTAGGGAGGTATTCATAAATCATTACAAGGTGTTTGGCTATTTTTCAATCCTGAATAATTCACATTAGAGAAACCAGATTGTTAATCCATCTGTTATAGTGTCATAGTAGCCAACATTTTTCATAGCAAGGCCTTGACTAATAGCTTTATCTCTCATAAGATCAGAGCACAATTTTGGCAAGACCAATGGCTTATAAACACCTTATTCATTGTCTCTCAAGGTACATACCCACCCAAGCATTCCCTAAGTATGACCTTATAGGAAAATTCTTGTCTTAGGTTCCCAACCCTCAAAGAATATCAGTCTTCTTGCCTAGTCTTATATTGGATGCCCTAAACATCCTCAAAGAGCATCGGATGCCAGATGATTACCCATTCCTCCCATTCTTTCTTTCCACGTGAAGAAAAGAATGTTGTGTCTATCTCTTCCCCTTTATTGAGGAAGACATGCCCTAGCTTCCTCTAATAAGGAACTTACCCAATATTCTTTGTATTTGGGAACTTGTTCGAACTCCCTCTTAGCTAGGGACTTGTCCATTCATTAAAAACTTCTTCTTTATGGGTCCTTCAGATGCTTGATCTCCTTCTTTCCTTTGATGCCATGAAGTATTTGTTTGAACTTCTTCTTGGCAGGGTACCGACCATCGATCACTATCCCTCCTGGTTTGTCATGTCAATGCTTCCCTCATGGAAAGTGGCCTTCTTGACATATATCAGGTCCTTTTGTCATATAGCTATTCCTTTGTCATCTTGTCTATGCTTCATATTAATTATCACATGGATGCTTAGTTGTACTTTCTTGTTCCCATACTTTGATTTAGTAGACCTTCATGACTTCATCATGATATTGCTTCAACATCAACTGGTGATTTTGTTATATGGCTTCTTCATCATGACATCTTTGTAGAGTTGAATCAGTTATCTGCACCTTACTATCTCCAAGGCCTTCATAGGTGTCAAGGTTCCTTTGATATTTTTATTCCTTTGTTAGAGTTGCCATGCCTTCTCTCCAGAGATGTTGAGGAATCTTGTCATATAGTGATTCTTTGTGACCATGATTTCCTTCACATGCTTGATCTCTTTCTCCATTTCCTTCTTCTTGGATTGATTAGTCAACCACCTTATACTCCTTATGCAAGCACTTCTTCATGTTGACCTTTATTGCATTGTAGTACATACCTCCAAACATATCATTGGCGAAAGAGATCCTTTTATTCTTGATTATGATTCTAGAACTTTTCTGGTGACTCAATATATATGATGACATGACTTAAACTTTGATGCATACATACCTCATCTTGATTATGCTTTTATCATCTCGGATTTATTTGAAATTTCTCCTCGATTGGTGTAGCCTTTCTTGCTTCATCTACTCTCGCTTGTATATCATCCTTTCTTGAATCCCATAAATGGGACTCCCAATGAGACATCTGACCTTATGTATGAACCTTCTTTTCAAGATTCTATCAGAGGATCTTGAGACCCTTATCTTGCAAATGTTTCTTCCTTTGATGATGGAGGTCGTCTAAGAATTTTAACTGTGATCAATCATTTTTTGATTGTGGATGAGGCCCTATAATAGGTATGCTCCTTCTATATGAATATCTTCAGCTATATCTACACCATTATCCTATATTCTAGAAGATATCTTTAACCGTGCAATCAGTTCTAATTCTATATGCTCCTATACTACTCAAAAATTTGAAAGAAGACTTTAAGAAAAGAGGTTGACTTAGTCATAGTAGAGATATGGAGGATCTTCCTTTTTCTGCTTATTTTCTTCTTCTTTCACTTCTTGAGTTACATGAACTTCTTCCATTTTTCTCTTGCTCTTTTGTCCTTCTTAAGTTTAGGACAATTCCTTTTGTAGTGTCCATATTATTGGCATCCAAATCATTGGACTTTGGACATGTAGTGGTCCCAACCAAATTGTTACTTTCCTTGCAAAAAGACATTGAGGTATACTCAGAAGGGGAAATATACTTACTTGATAGAGTTTGAGATGTAGTGAAATTGCTTTCTTCTTGAAGAATTGATGGCTTGCCTTCCTTAGATCTTGATGTTCTTCAAGTTGCTTTCTTCAAATGGAATCTCTTGATGATGAGATTTGCTTGATGACTCGACTCATAGTTCCTTTCCTTTTCGAATATGGTGTAGCTTGATGTATGTCCCTCTTTGATTTGTTATTCTTGTAGGTTCCTTTATACAAGGCTTTTCTTCTTGCTTTGTAGTCTTCCTTGATAAATGATAGATGGTAGACCTTCTTGCCCTTGATGTGATTGAGACTTCTTGGCTTGATCCTTCAACCTTGTAGATGTTCTTGAGATTCCCTTTCCTTGATGTGTCACCTTAGTTCCGATAACGTGTTGAAGAATCTGGGGCAATGGGGTATAGTAGGATTCTTCTAGACTTGATAACAATTTGTGAAGCTCTTTTACAATTTATCTTCTTAGCTTAATCTTTTTCTCTTGTTATTAATGCATGTGCGTTTACTTCTTCAAACTGGTGCCAAAAACATAAGAACAAGAACACAAGATGTTGGCTTTCTGCCAGTGCAAAACCTCTCTCTCTCAAATAGGAAAACCCTTTCATAAATATCTCTTACTAAAGATTAATATTGATCAATGCTAAACACTAGACCTTTGACAAGAATATCCTCTAAGCACAAGTCAAGTCCTTCCTCCTCTCTGCACTTTGTTTCTCTGGCACTTCGTTTGTTTCTCTGGCACTTCATTCCTTGACACTTCGTCCTTCATTCAACTTTTGATAGTCCTTGGTAGAATAGCTCTAGAAGAGACTACAACCTTCGATCCTTAGTGAGATCCTTTACCAATGAAGAAACCTTCGTTCTCTTGAGCAACTAAGCCATTTTCTTGATGTGAGGTTGCAAAATCGATGTCCATGTGTTTGTGTTGTGACTTATGTCACGGGAGGGACATGAAAACACCAAGTTTACTACACTTGGGTGATTTCCATCGCGACGAGACATGGAAACCCTAAATTTCCCAAAATTTGGCGAATTTTCTTGAGGAACTGGGAGACCCCATGTCATGCACCTATCCTAGTGGCAGTCTTTCAACCACACATAAGTGGGTGTAGCACCATCGTACTTTTTCCTTTTACAAATACATGAGTACACAGTCTGCACTACTTCAACACTTAGTCAATTTTCCAATAAGTGTTCTTAACAATGCAGCGGAAATAACTTATCATCAATTTATCTTCTTCAGTTATTATTTGATCCCGTCGTATCTTATGGTCCTGTTGCACTGCCCGCGGCCTGCACAACACAACTCCACACCTTAGTTCCAACTAGTGTCACATGCGTCGAGGTATGCCACCTGTCTACTGAACTCTACCCGTCAGTGCGAACCATAGTGAGGGGGCATGGCCTACATGTAGTGCGGCCTACCTTCCCTGGTCGGTAACCTAGCCCGCTATGCCTATCTGCACTACCAAGTCTGACCTATCTGCTGTAATCCGCCCATCGGTGCATTCCTTTTACCTGTGGCCTTCTATTCCTTCTATTTTCACCCAACTCCTTCCTTCGCACTTGTTCTGCGATGCAGAAGTCTAAGTTCCATGTCCCTTGGTCGAATGACATCCTCCTTACTTATTGTTGCGGGATTTTATCCCCTAAGGCTCTTGGGTGGAACCCTAGTAGACTGAAAGTTGTCTAAATCAAGAAACATGCACACACACAGTCATTATGCTAGAAAAAGCTATTTCTAAGGTGAGAAGGACGTACCTCAAGTCCTATGTTTGGGTAGTTCCTCAAGGGTCCAAACCCTTCTTCACGTCCCTTCCGCTCCTTTTCCCTGTAAAAAAAACAATTCCAAGGAATGCAGCAGTATATGGACAAAGATTTTATGTGAAAATCATCTTTATGTTATACAAGAAAGGAGTTAGTTATAAACTTTTAGACATCTATTCATACATGAAATTCAAACATGAACATCATTAACATAAAGAAAGAAGCATATCGGGAACAAGACGTGTTTCTTTATTAGACAAATAGAATAGTACGAAAAAGAGCAATATCACCTGAACCACTTCTACAGGCTCAAAGCTCAGCCTCCTTCTGGATCCGTCCCGCCTCAAGCCTCTAGTAGGTCTCCTTCCAATACTCACTCCAAGATGTCATAACTAAGGGATGAACATCCAATCACAAGGAAACAAGGGTTTCCTGTACAAAATGGGGGAAGTGCAGAAGGCACAAGGGTCTTTAGACCTGATCGGGGGGAAATCTCAGTATAATAACCTTTCTCTATACTCTCTCCCCCTCTAGGCCTTCCCTTTGGTGTCTTTTATACCAATTCCAAAGTAGTTTTTTAGTTAGGAATTGGTTGGGGACAGTTGAGGCCACGGGCACTAACAGGTGATCAGCAGGTAAAACCCACGATCTCTGCCCGAAAATAAGGAGTTTTATATTTTTTTAAGTGTTTTAATACATATACGCGGGTTGGGCATATATGAACCCGTGTATACATGCGTTTAACTCAGGGAAATGTCACGTACAGGGAATAAAACACTGTTTTTTAGATTTTGGACCAGGTCTGGAAGGAGGGGTTGTCCTAGGCCATGAGTGCAGCATCACAAACCATAATAGTGAGATTTGGATCTATAACATCTTTTCATATTTTACGAGTCAGAAAAGAGCTTAAAGGTGACTCGTCCTAGAGGAACGACTGGTATAAAGGGTAGCAACTAGTTTTGGCAATGGTGGAACAACTCAAAACATGTAATGGTCAAGAGGCTGGCTAACAAAACCACTCTTAACTGTGGTCACTCAGGGAACGAAAACAAGCAAGTGAAAGCATATGATCGACCAAAGAGATGGTGGCGATGGGATGAAAACAACCAAGGCTCATTTAGTAGAATTTAGCAGATAAAGACAGTAATCACGAGATGTAAAATGGGTATGGGTTCATTTTTACACAAGATTAAACCATGGAGAACTCTGCTTGGATTCTGTTTCATGTTTACAGAAGCTTGAAATGAAAACTATGCTTGTTATAAGTTCGCATGCCCCCAGCATAATGACACAAAATGAGGTACATGCCCCCCAAGCTTCATTGCATTCAACAAAGTGGATGGAATGAAGGTTCACTTTCGAGATCTTGGAAAGACTCGACTCGTATTTTACGAGATCTTAATCAAAAGACTTGATTTGGAAAGGGAGTTGTTTCATTTTTAAATGAGGTTGACACAGTAAAAGAACTATCCTCATAAACGTTGTTTCATTTTTTAACGAGCTTGACACATGATTAGGAACTATGCTCGACCAAACCCAGTTTCATTTTTCAAGGAGCTTGACATAGGAAAGCGAACTATGCTCTGACCAGACCTAGTTTCATTTTTTAAGGAGCTTGACATAGGAAAGTGAACTATGCTTTGAACGAGCTTCATCATAATGAACATGAAGTTGTTGCTTCCAAGAGTGCCACTCCCGGTGGAAGGATAACATCTTGGAAGTTAGGACCCAATGCCCCCAGGACACTATGCACTGTTGGGTTGTGTTATATTTTTCCATGACTAACCTACATAGTGAACCGGGGGGT